>JBBYHH010503853.1:0-11099 GCA_038382905.1 Daphne laureola
ATTATCATTTCCGTATGCATATAATATTGTCAGTGAGCTATCTACGGATTGGTGGCTTCATGATTGAATCAAATGCCGCTACATTTCAACAAGACCGATTGCACAAGACGTTGACGAAAACATTGCTAACCAACTACAAGCTCATGGATCTTGCCACTTGCCGCGAGTGAAAAATGGTATATCGGTCACAGGTTTGTTTCCGATCTGTTGTTGTTTGCAAAACCACACCAGATCTCAATTTTAAATTCTAACACTTTTTGTGTTTTAGATGCAATTGGCCTTCCTTGTAGCTGCATGAATGAAGGTTGCAACAGTGGGTAATGTATTTCGAATTTCCTTTTATAGTTCTTTTATTGTTACCAACACTGATATGACAAATACAAATGTTATGGCCAAGGAATTGTGGGAATACAGTGAAAGTAAAGTACCAAGGGAATGAACAGGTAAAGACAGCACAACCAAATCTCTCGAAAAGAGATTTTGAGATTCTTGAGATGAAGATATGTGTGGGTTTGAGGACATGTTTGGAGTGCTGGACAAGACTCTGGTCAAACTAGGACGGCAGAAGACTTCAAGTAGCAGGAAAATGATCAATAAAGTTGGCATATTTTTTTTAATAGCAATAGTTGGATTTTATTAATGAAAACAATGGGTGGAAAATTAGAGTTCAACCATACAAAACAAAGACTTAAAAAAACCATGAGAAGTGGATTTAAGCCACGTTAAAGTATCATCCCCACCCAAAAACAGTGAACAAATGCCCTACAGACCAAGCAATTACCAACCGCAAGGGACAAACTAATCCGAAACTCATCCCCTACCGAAACCTTTGGCATAACCATCCCCTGCAAACAACACATCCCTGCACACAGTAATATAACAACTACAAAACAACAGAGCACCAGAAGGAGATCAAAGGGATCAAAGGGAATAAAGTTGGCATCATGAGGGGTTCAATTTCACCCTGAAAAATGTCTATTCTGTACCTAATCTTAAGACTAACCTGGTTAGTCTTGGACAGTTACGGGAAAGGGATCTAACTGCGGTAATCAGTTGAGGTGTAAACTAGCGGCAAAATTGCAGCAAGTCTAAGGGAAGGATTATTAGCGGTAGGTCGAATAAGTCTACAAGCCTATCCCTTAAGGTTCCTTGTGAGACAAGTTAGTCTTTGATGTTTAGTAATCTTAACAAATTACACCAACTAAACTAAGGCTTGGATAGATTTAACTAACCAATTTCCTGATCGGGCTCACGAAGAGAGTAGGAGTGCCGATGTTCTACTAGAACACCACGGGTTGAACAGTAAATCCAGAGCCAGACCCAAACGAGGTGAGGGGACAGCGGGCCTGGATTGCGAACATCAAGTTCACGGATACAACTATTTTTCCATCCAAGGTCAGCAACACCTTCCCGTGACATAAATTTGTGGAGCTCTGTGTTCACAAGTGACAACGTCGCCACCTCCTGCCCACTTAACAACCCGATAAGGGCTCCAAAACACCTCGATGGAAACTTCACCAAAGTGAAAATGCAAGAATTAGACATGCATAAACTTCAGGCAACTGAGCATAATAATGAGGCATAATAATTTCAGAATCTTCAGTTTGCAGTAACATTGAAATGAAGAGATAACCACATAGATAGAATATTCAACTCCGCGGATAGTTTTTTTTTTTTTTTTTGAACAGCAATAAAATTTTATTAATAAGAAACAAGGATAATAAAACTTCATCAATCAAAGAAAGAATGATGAAGAATCACCAAATTACAACACCTAATGACCCCAAAACTCATAAAAAGATAATAGCATAAATCACTAAATGAGGTGATTATCTCATCAAACTACAGGTACCACTGACGAGAAGCTTGTTTCAGATCATAAATCGACTTCAAAAGTCTAAATACCATATGATCTTTGTTAGCTACCTTAAAACCTTCAGGCTATTCCATATAGACTTCCTCTTTCAGGTTCCCATTTAGAAATGCGGTTTTAACATCCATTTGGTGTAACTCTAGATCATAATGAGTTACAAGTGCCATAATGACTCTAAAAGAGTCTTTAGAGGACACACGAGAGAACAAATCGACATAGTCAATTCCTTCTCTCTGAGTGTACCCCTTGGCAACTAGTCTGCCTTTAAAACTCTCAATCTTTCCACTAGGATCCCTTTTTGTCTTGTACACCCAGTTATTACTAATGGGTTTGTAGTCTTCAGGTAGCTCAACAAGCTCCCACACTTTATTGTGTTGCATAGATTGCATCTCATCCGTCATTGCATCCCATGATAGAATCCTCCTGAGACTAGACACAGCCTCTGAAAATGTCACTAGATCAACCACGTGACTAATGTCGTAATCACTCTCTCCAAGATAGACCACATAATCAGAAGGTATAGCTGACCTCCTCTCTCTACTTGACCGTCTAAGTGGAACCTCTGCTACTGCATCCTGTGCCAGGTAGGGATGGCAGCGGGTCGGTTAATCCGCGGATAGGGTGTAACCGTTACCACCAACCGCGAATATTTTACTAACCGCGGTTAGTAAGGTATCCGCTACACCGGTTAGTACCTGGCACCTATCTCTGGATATCCGCGGATATTCGTCACCCGCGGATATCCATTACCCATCAAAAAACCGTTACACAATTAGATCTAAAACTTGAGTACCATGCACATCAGTTTGTGCCCTGCAAACCGTTACTCACTTTGTCTACTTAGAAGCTATACTCGTGTGAAAATAAATGAGCAATTAGATGAACTGAACTTCTGCTAAGTCATAATTTTCCTTTGTAAGTATCACATTATCTATGTTAGTAGTAATGAAAAGCACAAAACTTTGTGGCTCATGATGGTAAATGCTAAAGCAATGGAATTCTGTTGATGAAAGTGTAGTAATACCATATTATATTTTGTAAGTATCACATTATCTCAGAGGTAAAATTTCAGAGGTAATGACAGGAAGTCCAATCTGGTAAAGAGAAATAGTGTAAAGAAAAATTAACACCACATTAATACAAACGCACGTACAGAAAAGAAAAAAAGCAAAGAAAAGAAAAGAAAAGAAAAGCAAAGAAAATATTAATTAATTTATATACCTGATGATGAAAGTGTAGTAATAGGAAGAAGAGGATGAAAGTGTAGTAATAGGAAGAAGAGGAGAAGCGAGTAGAGGTGCAGGTTGGTGTCGTTGATGATCACGGTGTCGTTGTTGAAGAACAGCTAGTTGTTGGTGGCGCTCGCGGCATTTGGCGACGGGGACCCAAGTTGTTGGCCACCCCTTGTTTGCTTGAATTATTGAACGGAAGAAGGGAGGGTAGGGGAGTAAGGACTTCAGACTTTCAATTTAGGGATTCAATTAGGGATAAGGGTTTTGATTTGTTGGGTTGGGTAGGGATGTTAATGGGCTGAGCTATTAAGCAAGGGTTGGGTTAGTATTAGAAATGGGATGGGATAGTATTAGAAATGGGTTGGGTATTAAAAAAATGGGGTTGGGTAATGGTTAACGGTTAGTAGTTTTCACCTATTAACCAATAACCACAGATAATATCCGCGGATAAACCACTACAAAAATCACGGATATCTACGGTTACCGGTTATCATCCGACCCACTGCCATCCCTAGTGCTAGGAGAACCTCTTCAACCAATGGTTGTAAAGGATCTTGCTCATTGGAGCATACACAGGTAAAGGATCCACGGTCTCTTGATATACAGGTAGAGGAACACAAATGGTACTCGCTTGTACCTCCTTATCTATCTCAGAGTGATCACATTCATCGGCTACATCATGTTCCAGAAACTTTGCTATCTGTGATTCCACAATTCTAGTATCTCCATCTTTACGGTAGAATTTATACCTTTTAGAGTGTTCAGGGTATCCAACGAAATAACAACGAGTGGAACGAGGTTGCAATTTATTCTCAAAGGAATTGTACAATTGCACTTCTGCAGGACAACCCCAAACTCGAAAATGATTCAAGTTGGGTTTCCTACCGGTCCACAACTCAAAAGGCGTCTTCTGAATCGACTTATTTGGTACTCGATTAAGGATATACAAGGCCGCCTTGATAGCCTCACCCCAAAGAAAGTCAGACAAATTTGTCCTACTTTGCATGCTCCTTGACATAGTGAACTGAGTCACTACTCCACAACTTTCTAAGTATCTGGCAAAAGGACCCTTAATTTGTCCATTGTCCTCATGTTTGCCATAATACTCACCACCACGATCAGATCTCACAATCTTAATAACTTTTCCCAACTGTTTATCAACTTAAGTCTTGAAGATCTTAAATTTTTGAAGAGCTTGAGACTTTTCCTTAATCAAGTATAGGTAACCATAACAGGAATAGTCAACAATAAATGTCATAAAATATTTGGAGTTACAAACAGTATGTGAGTAAGGTCCGCTTATATCAATTTGGATCACTTCCAACATATCTGAGCTACATGTAGCTCCTCTTTTCTTAATTTTAGTCAACTTATCTCTACAACAATCAACACATGTCTTTAGGTCACTGAAGTCAAAAATAGGTAGGATGTTTTCCTTTATTAACCTTTATACTCTTTCCCTAGAGATATGACCTAATCTTTTATGCCACAACATGGAAGATTTTTCCTTTATAAGAGGTCTTTTGGCAATAACTTTCTCAATATTATATGAGATAATGTAAATGTCATTTGGAGTCAAACACAATCTATACAGCCCTGAGGACAAAGAACAAGTACCAATATGCTTTGAATTCAAAAATAACTTTATCAAACTATCTTTAATTTCAAAAGCGTAATGTTCTTTGTCTAACATGGAAACTGAAACCAGATTTCCTCTGAAAGACTATAAAATGTGTTATTCAAAATAAGTCTAAATCCAGAATCTAAATTTAGACAAAGGACTCTAATGAACTCCACGTCAACCTCTACATTGTTACCAACGACAAGCTTTGACTCTTCCTTATTTGGCTTCCTGTCGTTTATGAATCCCTACAAAGTAAAAGCCACATGAGTGGTTGCACCGCTATCTAGCCACCAGGAACTGGATGGGGCCATAGCCAAATTGGATTCATGTAAAACAAGAGCCAAAGAGTCATTACCTTTATGCCTGTTCTTAGCTGACCAAGCTTTAAATTTAGGACAATTATTCTTGAAGTGCTTTAAATTTAGGACAATTATTCTTGAAGTGACCACTTTTCTTACAGAAGAAACATTTCCTTACTTTCTTCTCAATCATCGGATTTGCACCACTCACTCCTCCAGTATGACCATTAGTTTGAGTCTGAACATTTTTAGAAGCATTGCGCTTTTTACCACCCTTCTTCTTGTTGTGTTTTCCTGATATAAACAAGGCAGTCTGTGACTTCTCACTTTTAAGTTTATCTTCTTCAGCGACGCACCTGGTAATGAGGTCATTGACCGCTCCTGAGAGTTATTAGTGACAAGAAGCCCATACTCCACAGGGAGGGTGTTAAGCGCTTAATGCACAATACATGCATCAAGAAAGACAATATTAAGCGCTTTGAGTTTCGAATGAATGTGAATCATCCTTATGATGTACTCCCTTACACCATTTACTCCGTGAGTAAAGTGAGAGGCTCGCGCTGGGCAAGATTTGATGCCCAAAACATAATAATTTGTAAAAATAGTAAGAATTGTGTACTTCTGATTAATGTTTTTCTGAATATTCTGTAAAAATCGTATTTTAATTTATCAAAATTTTTGCCTATTACTCCATTCTTTAAAATAGTTACAATTTTCTTTTTGGGTTGTCCGAAAAAACTTGCTACATAAACTTTTATGGAAAGTTTTTACACTAATTTTACTTTATTACCCCTACTTACTCTTTCCACTCAGAAAATGTTTTTTTCTTTCTTATATACAAATTTTACATCTTTACCCTCAAATCAACACATTCGTAATCTACCAGTCATCCAAAATTATGCAACAAAAGAGGGACAGGGAGAGTATTATGTATTTTTCCCTGCTCACCTAATTTTGAAATATTAGATCCGCCACTGAGTAAAGTTCTCTTAATAAGGTACCTATCTCAGCATTCGAAGGTACCTATCTCAGCATTCGAGGATACTTTGTACCTCTGGGACGTAGAATCAAAGAAATCTTTTGCAACTTTAGAATCAGAAATGCCACTAAGCAGGTGTTCAGGAATGAACCTCTTTATAGAAAGATAGCACATGCGATTTGATTTCTCTCAAGCAACAAAAGCCTTCTTATCCTCATCACTGCTCGTAGCGGTGAGATCTGCAGGCTTATCAACGATCATGGCAAGATTCACATCCAACATCTCGAGAGCAAATTCCACATCTTGCTTCCACTTTTTGAAGTTGGAGCCAGTTAACAACTCAATGGTAACCATATTGTTGTTTAAAGAAAAGGTTACTCAAGAAGATTACATAAACGCAAATATCAACAATATGTAAGGTAACTAACGATACTTAAAGCCAAAAATAGTATCTATCCGATAAAGCACATCATCATGAAAACACCTTTCGGCAGAATCCATAACATGCAATCTTAAATTCTCACACATAATGACAATTCAAGGAATTTCATCATATTTACTTTTCTACCACCTTTGGGTGAATAGAGAGCTCATAGAAGTCATTCCTCAATCAAATGTCATATGTGTATCATCTCTAAATTTCATACATAGTCAACACCTTTGGGTAGAATAGTCATGCACAAAATCCAGAGACGTCCCTAATCATACGAGAACAAAATCTTACAAAATTCATTAAACCGACCACTTTGGTGGCAACAATTCAATGAAACCCGTCAAACCCTCCCACAACATGACACACTTTATGTTACCTTCACAATCCGGCAATCAAGGGGCATATTTTATAAATTCACATAACTTACCAAATGAGAGAATTAAAACCCTTGAATTTCTCTCAAGTCATATGTTGCCATAATTATTTGCGTAATTTAATCCATACAAATATAAATTACTTATCATGCAAATTCACTTTAATCTTACTTATGAGACATCAAAACCATATATGTCTCTTCAATTAAAATGAATTTAACCTTTATTGCATGAAAATAAATTTTATTTGGCTTTATAAAAAGTTTAAGAGCTTTCCTGGTTAATAACAGCAATTTTAGGGGCTTTACAAAAAAAATTGTGGCTGTTTTGAACGAACCAGAAAACTCTAAGGACCAAAAATTCATTTTAGGAATGAATCCGGATGCTCCTGTACGAATTTAAAAACTGGGGTCCAAAGCAACACAAGGGAAACGATTTAGGGGCTGAAGGGTAATTTTCCCGAAAACTCTAACTCTTCCTTGTCTCTCCAGCAGAGCGAATCTGGAACCGCCGCCGGCGCTTCACACCAGCAGCCTGCCACCGTCCCGATTGGTGTTGCCCAGCCGGTCAGCGCACCGGGATCGCTCCTCCACACAGCTTCCGAAATCCAACGCGATGAAGACAGTCCGTGCGATGTCGTCGTTCCGTTTCCGGCTGTCTATCTTGTTGCGATTTGCATTCTCATAACAACAGCAAACTTTCCTCTTCATAATTAATTATCCACTCAAAAATGAAACCAACAATCTCATTTGAGTAACTAAAACAAAGAAAAAAGTTTATGTGCAAAGCAACTTATTTATTTCCATGTAATTAATCTTCTAGCCAATTTAAAAGTCATGTATTATGCACTTGATTAATGGTCAACAAGCAACTCACAATACCATTCGTTAATGGGATCTGGATGGATTCATACCGCCTCAGAGTGAACCTCGCTAAATACCAAGATGACAAGCCTCCACCACCGCGCCAGTTGAAGCAATTTCACTTTGAGCAAGAACCACCAGTTAACCGCACCACCGGAAGAAGCTTTGCAGAGGTAACACAACTGTGGATCCACAAAAACCCAAAACCACAAAACCTGTCTCCGAACCCGAAACAGCCATCAAACACACCAAAGAAGCTCAGTTGGGGAAACCAGAAGAAAGGATCAACAAGCACGACACGAAACTTAAAAAATGATCAGAGCCGGAAATTACCAAAACACTAATGGTCTTCAAGTCCCGTCCAAAAGAGTTCAAATGGCTAAGAACTTGCATCAACGGAAAAATCAAAGGCCTCAAGCCACTCCTAAACATCCTGAATATCTTCGAAGATGAAGGATTAGGCCACCTCATCATCAAATACCTGGGCAGTTTCAGAGTGCTAATCGAGTGCAACACAGAAGAAAAAGCAAAGAAACTGCTAAAAACAAAAGGAACCTGGTTTTAAAAATGGTTCTCTAATTTCGGACCTTGGACAGAACCCTTTGACCAACCAGGAAGAATAATATGGTTAAATATTGTGGGCACCCCGATTGAAGTTTAGACGGAGGAAAAATTCAGGCAAATCGCAAAGAATTGAGGCGCACCATTGCTTGAAGATGGAGTGAACGTACACAACTTGCACCTCAATTTAGGACAGATCTGTATCCTCACTCACCATCTAGACTTCATCAACTCCACCATCAATGTGCAAGTCGATGAAAAACAGGTGAAAATTCGAGTATCAGAAGACCGAGAGCACACAATCAAATTCCATCCCTCGAACCAACATGACTCCTCATCCTCGTGAGAGTGGTGTTCCGAGTCCGACTCACCAGATGAAGCTGACTCAGATGAGGAAGAATGATCCGACTCGGTTGTTGACGAAGACCCTACCTTTTCGCAGAATATCCGTAAAGTTACTCCTCATCTGATCCTTCGTACAATAGAGCCGCCATCGGGAACTGCAAAAGCAAAGAAAGGAAAAGATGAAAGAGGAAAAAAGAAGGCAACAAACCTTTCTCTGGCTTTTAAAATTTCTGAAGAAGTTCACAAGGACTGGGCCAACATTCAAGGCCCAAATGGCGACTCCAACCACCTGTAACAGGGCATGTCTTGTGCTTCCTCATCAAACAGCCCCTCTATGGTCCATTGCACTCCTCCTGACCACCCAACCCAGCTACCCACTCATACTACTACCCAGACCCAATTTGACCAAGACTCAGAACTCACTCTTTCTGACACATAAATATACTACAACAACCACTACAGGCGCCTAAAGAATCCTCAACAGCTCAAATCCATTCATTTGTCATCGTTCAAGCCAATTAAAGAATTACATGGGTTGAAAGGGTCTATCTCCACCAATTCTTCATCCACCCTTGTCCACCGTAACAAAAATTTTGTAGCACGCCTTCTTCCAAACCGAAAAGGCAGCTCAAAAGAAAGCTCTTCTTTAGAATAAATTCTAACCAGACAAGCGGGAGAGAAACTGGCCATTGATTTTTCTCATCAATTGACACAGACAGAGGACCTGGAACCAAACTTGCCGAAGTAAGTTCCTACACCTCTACACTAGACTGAATTGGGAGTTAATTATTTTTCATGAAGCTTGTCTCAATTAATGCAAGCGGTATCGGCCAGAGCTGGAAAAGAAAATGGCTGAAGGAATTGGTGAGAAAAGAAAGAATAGACTTCCTAGAAATTCAAGAAGAAAGCTAGAAAAACTTAATCCCAACTTAAATGCATCTCTTTGGGACTCGGATAATCTAAACTTTTTGACTCAAATTTCAGATGGGAGGTCTGGTGGCCTCTATATCCTGTGGTCACCCTCCACATTTTGATTTAATCCACACTATAGATGGAAAAGGGTTCATTGCAATCCAGGGACGAATGAAAAATACAGGAAAGGAATTGTTGCTTCTGAACATATATGGGCCACACTCTGTGACAGAAAAGAAACTACTCTGGGATAACATCTTAACTGTTGTTAGAAGTCTGACTTGTGTTATTTGTTGTGTTGGAGATTTTAATGCAGTGAGAAGGCAAGATGAATGAAAAAGATCAGTCTTTAACCCAAAAGAACCATCTGACTTCAATCTGTTTATTGAAAACGCAGAACTACAAGAAATTCATTGTGCGGATCGAAAGTTCACCTAGATCAACAAAGCAGAGGATAAGTTGAGTAAGCTGGATAGAACTCTGTGTAACGATCTCTTCTTGGAAAACTGGCCAAATATATTTTCTAAATATTGCAGTAGATTTATTTCTGATCATGTGCCCATCATGATGCTTGAAAATTCAACCAATTTCGGTCCAAAACCATTCAGATTCTTCAATACTTGGCTTGACCTCCCGGAATTCAAAGATGTATTCTCCACAGCTTGGTGTAGTTTGAATCCTATTGGAAGGTCAGAGTATGTTCTCAAACAGAAATTGCAATTCATCAAGTCTACTCTGAAAGTTTGGAGGAATCAGAACTTTGACAAATTAGAAACACAAATCACTAAGTTGCAATCCGAAAAGAACTTTTGGGACTTGGAAGCAAAGAAAAGAGATCTTCTTCTACCAGAATCACTGAAAAGAATAGAATGTCTTGACCATCTAATCCATCTTTAGAAAGCTCAATCAAGCATGCTTCAGCAAAGATCAAAACTGAAATGGGCAGTGGAAGGTGATGAAAATTCGCAAATATTTCATGTTGCAATC
Organism: Daphne laureola; assembly: GCA_038382905.1. NCBI lineage: Eukaryota > Viridiplantae > Streptophyta > Magnoliopsida > Malvales > Thymelaeaceae > Daphne > Daphne laureola. The sequence goes on from JBBYHH010503853.1 coordinate 10,483, forward strand.
AAGAAGAGGAGCAGAAGTAAGATTTTGAGAGGGCTGAATATTAATGGCACATGGACGGAAGGCCCACAAACAATCAAAGAAGAAGTAGTGAAACACTTCAAGAACTTGTTCAAAGAACCGTGCAACAGCAGACCTTCATTCCACAACTCCAAGTTCAAAACTATTTCTCATCAGCAACAGTTGCTCCTAATCCACCCCTTCTCAGATTTTGAAATTAAAGCAGCAGTTTGGGAATGTGGTGGCGACAAATCTCCAGGATCGGATGGCATGACCTTCATAGTGATAAAAGAACAGTGGGAAACAGTAAGAGCTGATTTTACTCGGGTAATCAAATCATTCAAAACAACAAACGAGATCGGTAAGGGTTGTAATTCATCATTCTTGGCTCTAATTCCAAAGCTAAATGATCCAACAAACCTCAAAGACTTCAGACCCATAAGTCTAATCGGATGTCAATTGATCGCGACACCGCAAATGCACAATTATCAGACAAGTAGTAAACCAGTGAATACCAGATCGAATCTACAGGGACTTGTGATTCTAGCGAATTGTGATGAATTAGCAACTAAAGAAAGTAAATGATTGATTTTGGAGAGAATTAATTAACTAAGTAGAAT
>JBBYHH010503964.1:0-11098 GCA_038382905.1 Daphne laureola
GTTTCCTACAAACATGGAGGCGTGGTCCGGGAGTCAAAGAGGCGGTTAACTATATAAGGGGGTTCACCTGAGAGCAATGGTATGATATTCTCTCAACTATACACATTTAGACCTTGAGTTCCTAAACTAACTTGAGCGTAGGAGCATCTCCCCGGGATTCCACAACCTCGGGTCTTTTTAGAAAACCATCGACGAGAAGGAACGAAGGATATCAGCAACATTATCTAGGTAGCCGAGATATCGGCTATCACAACCGATCTGGGCAGCAACCGAGCGCGAAAAACTTATGGAGGCAGAGCAAAGGCGAGATCCGCTCTAGTTATAGATGATCCACTCCTTGTTGCTCAAGATCCAGTGCATCTTAGTGGGTTCCTTACTCCGATTTTGCCGATTTCCTCAACATTCATCACCGCGTTCGAGCAATCTGTTTCCTCTTCAAACAAATGATAATAATCGTCATCGTCGTCATCTAGAGTTTCTGAATCTACAGGAGGCAATTTCGATCTGAGGGGCGAATTTAGGAGTGGAATGCGAGAGAAATGGACAAATCTTAGGGGAGATTGGGGTGAGAATAGGAGTGAACTTCGATGGGAGAATTGGGAAACAGATCGGAGAATCGACAAAAGCGATTGGTAAAGAATGTGCGCACATGTTATGGTGGTCGTGGTATCTGGGTGCGGAAGAGATTAAGAGTAAAAGATAAGGAAGAGATTAAAAGTAAAAGAGAAGACAAAAAAGGTTAGGGACTCATATGTACATTTATAAAAGGTTTAATGACTATATTTATATTAAATGTGTAATTAAAGTATAACTATAAGGGTATTTGCATAAAAACACAAAAGAAAACGGTCAATTTAACGGTCAAACTAACAGAAGGACTATAATTGTACAAAAAACAAAGATAAGGGACTCCAGTAAGACAAATTCTTAAAACAGGACATAAATAGGACAATAAGCAAAGTTAAGGGACTAACGGTGTACTTTACCCGAACAAAAAGCAAAGAATTTGGACTCTTTGCTTGCCCTTTGTAAATCCACTAAAGATGGGAAACTCTGACCAAAGATCTGACTTTATTTTGTTGCAGATATTCAATGAGTTCAATGCTCGAAAGCCTGATCAAATGAACATTTTTGAAGGACTTATCAGGAATCGCCTCTTTATAGGGATAGTGGCTGTAACTATAGTCCTCCAGGTGAGAACTCTCAAACTGGCTCTGGACTGGACTTCTTTGCTTTCTGGTTGTTTCCTAGTCTATATAGTTTGCTATGCTTCTGGATAGGCTATCATTGTTGAGTTCCTTGGGAAGTTTGCCAAAACTGAGAAGCTAAGCTGGAAGCTGTGGCTTGTATCAATTGCTATAGGTTTTGTGAGGTCAGAATTTGGCCAGCCTCTTTTATGATTTTGGTTCTTCAGGTTATATATGTGTGTGCTGTTTCTTACAATTTTCCTTGTTGAACTTAGTTGGCCTCTTGCGGTTGTTGGGAAATTGATACCTGTCCCAAAGGCTCCAATCAGTACCACCGTTTCAAATTGGCTACGGTGTCATAAGCGCGCTCAGAGTAGGATTCCTGATTTCTTTTATTCCTTCCCCCCCTTATTTCAAGATCAATCAATTGCTGATTTGCTGGTTTCTTCTATTCTTCAGGTGGTGAAGAAAAGGACTGACAAATCATGACTGATGTGAGTAGGCTCTTCAGGCTAAAGCAGCAGCTTGAAGTACGAAGATAGAAAAATTGACAGTGTTGGTTTTACCGCTAGAGACGGCTGTAAATGCCTTTGAATTCGTTAGGAAATACTAGTACAGTGCTCACTCACTTTTTAGATGCCTTTACTTACCGTTCTTGATTTGAAACGTTTTGGTGGAAAATATGTAAGAAAAGCGAAAAATCATGCTGTGGACTGGAGGAGCGCTCATCATTTGCTATTTTAGACACTGATGAAGGCTCGTCTTTGGTCTTCTGGAGTTTGCTCTTTTCCTTTACACATCCGTTCCCAACAGAGACGTTTTTCCAAGTTGAGGCATGTTAAATGCAATTTTCAGAATTTAAGCTGTGATGTAAATGGTGTCGTTTGGCCGGATTTAATCCATGTTAATTTAGCTTACTTGATCATGAAGCCAAAGCATTACATACATTGCATTTCCTACTCATTTATATTCCAAAAACAGTTTCTTTTTTCTAAAATATTCAAAACATAACTTTCTTGGTGATGGACATAAGACAAGAAGAGAGAAATTATTTGAACAAACAATGTGGTTTACATAATGTAATTAGGTAGAAGGTAAGCTCGACCCAAAGAGGTGGAGATATGAAGGAAAAAGAGTCAATTGAGAAGTGCTCGAAATGTCCATCCTCCAAATGGTAGATACCCATGTCTTTACCTCCTAACTTTACCCCGATAAACACATCCAAGTCATCAGTGAAGTAGATACAATTTGTTTTACAACCGGGAAAGTCAGAGGAATCAATGGAGAATGAAGAATTGTAACCTAAGAACAATGACCTACCGCCCAAGTCTGAAACCGGAATCAACTCACTTGTATCACACTTTGGCAACATCTCACCTCAAACACTTGGAATTTGTAGGTTCCGTAGTGTTTGGCCAACAAAAGTGATCCACCTAATTCAACCAGATACATTATCGGGTGAGTATTTGGCCACTAGTCCCTTGTATGTCCCAGGCATAGACTAAGCGAGAGCGAGTGCCGTAATATCGGGGAGCTTGAATTGGTCCAAGCTTGAGTCAACAGTTACCAACCATCCATTCCAAGAGACACACCGTTTGCTTCCGGCAGTTCCAGATAGCAAGTTTCGGACGAGGTTTACTGCAGTTGTATAAAGAACCATGTGTTCCTCGTACAGTTTTTTTTTATTTATGGAATTTTAAAAAATCTTGGATCATTTCGTTGGGCCCAAATCGTGTTGTTTGCGGCCCATCATCAGTCTCGTCTCATCACCGCCATCTGAACTTTAATTTCCTTCTCATTTCCCTAAACCCTGCAACCAAACCTCAATTTCTACAGCTGCGGACTGACTCCCATCGAAGTCTTCTGCTGCCATAACGATGTCCCTGTATACGCTCCTCCGCCACCGGCGTCTCTCACCAGCCGCCAACCAACCCCTGTACCACTTCCTCCGACTATTAGGGCAATCCCCTGAGCCTCCCCCACTCCATCTTCTTCATACTCGCTCATTTGCCTTCTCCTCCGCCGAAGAAGCCGCCGCGGAGCGTCGCCGGAGGAAACGCCGGCTTCGGATTGAGCCGCCGCTTCACGCACTTCGCGCTTCCGCTCCTTCTCCGCCGGTTCGTGACCCCAACGCTCCACGCCTCCCTGACACAACCTCGAGGCTCGTCGGACTACGGCTCAGCCTCCACAACCGCGTTCAGTCTCTCATCCGCGCCTCCGATCTCGACGCCGCGTCGCTCCTAGCTCGGTCGTCTGTCTTTTCCGGCATCAAGCCGACGGTCTTCACTTGTAACGCCATCATCGCCGCCATGTATCGGAACAAACGTTTCGATGAAGCGATCGCTCTCTTCCACTTCTTCTTCAACCAATTCGACTTCGTGCCTAACGTTGTATCATACAACAATCTGATCAACACCTATTGTGACAGAGGTGAGGTCGATAAAGGTCTTGAGACTTATCGCCATATATTAGCTAATGCGCCATTTGGTCCTTCTGCTGTAACCTACAGGCACTTGACCAAGGGCCTGGTTGACGCCGGAAGAATTCAAGACGCCGTGGACTTGTTGAGGGAAATGCTGAACAAAGGGAGTGGTGCGGATTCATTGGTCTACAACAATGTAGTATCTGGTTTCCTGGAATTGGGACGTTTGGAGAAGGCCAATGAGCTTTTCGATGAGCTGAAAGAGCGTTGCGCTGTGTACGATGGAGTTGTGAATGCCACTTTCATGGAATGGTGGTTTAAGCAGGAGAAGGATAAGGAGGCCATGGATTCATACAAGTCATGGCGGGACAGGAAGTTTACTATGATTCCAGCTACCTGTAATGTTCTTTTGAAAGTCCTCCTGAAGCACGGTAAGGAAGAACAGGCTTGGGCTCTGTTCGATGATATGTTAGATAATCATGCACCTCCGAATACACATGTTGTGAATTCAGATACCTTCAATCTGATGGTAAATGAGTGTTTCAGGTTGGGTAAGTTTGAAGAGGGTATTCAGACCTTTAGGAAGGTAGGCATGAAGCCTAATTCAAAGCCTTTTGTCATGGATGTCAGTGGATATAGTAATCTCATAGCCAGACTGAATGAACATGGTATGTTATCCAAGGCAGAGGAATTTTTCGCGGAAATGTGTTCTAAGTCGTTGCCTGTGGATGTCCCGACGTACACGAACATGATTGATAAATATATAAAGGAAGGAAGGCTTGATGATGCTTTTATATCTTTTAGCAACATGATTAACAGTGGTTTAAGAGTGGTGGCGGATTTTGGCACCAGGGTGTTCAGATTGTTACTTGAGAATGGAAAGTATGTTGAATCTGCTGGGCTTTTGAAGAAAATGGGGGAGAAAGAAACTAAGCCAGATGCCTCGATTTATGATGTTGTGGTCAGAGGCCTTTGCAGTGCAGGTGAATTAGACATGAGCCTTGACATGGTTGATGAAATTTCCAGGCATGCTGTTGGTATACATCCTGATCTAAAGGCTTTTGTACGTGATGTGTTCGGGAAAGCTGGGCGTATTGAGGAGATTGAGAGGGTTTTGGATGAGAATAGGTGGGAAACGTATAGAACAGCAGGACCTAGAACTCGGTTTCAGCCAGTGCAACCCAATGTAAATTCTTATATGGGCGGACAGAATCTTTCAGGTTCTTCAGGTCAGTCACCATCAAGACCTTCTTTGGTGGGTGCACAGCAGAACCAGGGTTCTTGGGGTCAGTCACCATCCAGACCTTCGCCTGTGGGTGCAGAGCAGAATCAAGGTTCTTGGGGTCAGACAGGACAGTTTCAGGTTGGAGTAGGAGCTACTCAAGTGGGTGGTGCACAGCAGAACCAGGGTTCTTGGGTGGGTGAGTCACCATCTAGACCTCCTGTGGGCGCAGAGCAGAATCAAGGTTCCTGGCGTCCGACAGGACAGTTGCAGGTTGGAGTAGGAGCTACTCAAGTGGGTGGTGCACAGCAGAACCAGGGTTCTTGGGCGGGTCAGTCACCATCTAGACCTTCTCCTGTGGGTGCAGAGCAGAACCAAGGTTCTTGGGCTCAGACAGGACAGTTGCAGGTTGGAGTAGGAGCTACTCAAGGGGGTGGTGGACATCAGCAGTTTGGTTCACGGGTTCAACAAATTCAGCCTGCATACGGAAATTCTCAGACAAATGGACATCAGCAAGCTGGTTCTTGGCCTAATCACACATTGCAGTCCCAAGCTGGGTCTTCTCAGATGACGGGTTATCAGCAAACAGACTCTTGGGGTCATCAGCAAGTGCAGTCACCAATGGGTTCTTCACAATTCAGTGGACATCAGCAGCCGAATTCGTGGAGTCACCAACCAATGCAGCAGCAGCAGCAGCCAAGTGCTTGGGGTCACCAGCAGCAAATGCAGTCATCCTTAAGTTATCCTCAGACAAGTACTGGGCATCATCAGTCGGGTTATGGGGGTCAGCCAACAGAATCACATTCTCAGGTGGGTCGCGGTGAGCAGCCGGGTTCCTGGGGTAAGCAATCACAGGCACCTGAAGGAGCAGCTTCGATGATTGGCGGACAAGAGCAGTCCGGTTCACTAGAAACTGCTGGGCAGGAACCACCACCACGGTTTTCTTGGGGAACATAAGTCCTTTTCTCGCATATAAGAGGTACCAGAAATTTTGCAAAATCATTATTTTAGTGTAGTATTCCTAGAGATAACTGCATTATTTGTTGAATTTGGGAAATTTAAGATGTTCTTGTAGGTGCGCGTTGCACACTGGATCCTTGTTCTTGAACGAGTCAAGAGGATGATTGTACCCAATGAGTAATAGTAATTGTTCAGTTTTTACGACCAATGGGATCATGTTATTGGGATGGTTGGTTTGATGAACGAACCATATTATAAAGAACTGTTGAAGAATAAGAATTTGGCGTGATGAATAGTCTTAATCTGTTGACCTTGCTTTCTTGGCTCTCTGATTTGCTTGCCTTTCGGTGCCCTTGTAGTTACTTGTATCATTTAATCAGACCTTCAATTGCGCCGCGACTATATTTGGATCATTTATAGGAGGCTTTGGGACCAAACCAAACAAAAAAACTAGCTTCTTGATGTTAGCATAATTTTGCTTCTTTTTACCGGAACAACTCAAACTAGCACTCCAACCCATTTGCCTGGTGGTTCCATTGGATCATTTATAGACCCATTTTGCTTCTTTTTCGATGGTTTCACTATTTTTTAATAGCCTTGTGCTACAGCCTACATGGTACTTGCAGATGGAGTTTCATGGTGGATGTTACAAATTAATTTCACGGCGCTGTCAAATCCACAAACTGCCGGAAGTAAACATCTTCTTTCTTCCTGTATATCTCAAATAACTGCTTTGAATGCTGGATTGCTATACTTTTGCAATCATCAACAGCCTTTGGATCGTATGCCTCGAGGTCGGTTGCACTTTTCCTCAACTGCCCATGGGGATCCCCATCTATCAGGAACTCGGCCAAAGCAGTGCCCCTGAAATAACACATTGGAAAACAGCTGATTGATTAGAGAAACTTACATCATTCCACAAACACAGGCGTAAGGAGATACTAATAGTTAATGGTTAGTTCCAGCTATCAACAGAACTTCAATGTCTGTTATGAACATGTTGAATGACAGTGAACACGTTACTCAATCAATCACGGGTATTTGTATAGTTTCGAATTTTTGGAGTCCCTGACTTTCATGTTACCACAATAAAACTTGGCCGCAAAAAAATGCATATTGATAACTGTTAAGCAGCTAATATATGAAAAATAAAAACGTGCATAAATGTTACTCGTATAACAGAAAAATGAAATTCTGAACAAATTTCAGAAACAGAAATGATAGTATCTTTTAGAAGAAAGAAAATAGACTGCATACGGCAACAACTTACAAGTAAACAGAAGCTATGTAAGAAGTGAACAATTATTTTAAGCCTATATATGCATTTCTGTAAGAAGAAAATGCTGATGATACAAAACGGAGTAGCAAAGGAAGGTATAAAACAAAAGAGCACGATTAGTATACCTGGCAGCATTAGACTTATCAAATCCCCGATTGCTGTATCGTAGACCCAAAGGTGACCTCTTGTTATTCTTCTCCATCCGATGGAGTGCACAAACAGCTTGCATACAAAGCTCTGTACTGGTTTTGAGTCCATCAACCATTTCTGATATCTGTGTGCACCGATCGAAGTCATAATCACAGTCGGAATCACCAGAATCAGAACTCAGTTCATAATCATTAAAAGATCCTTTAATAGTAATCCTGCTCATGAGATCCCTGGAAAGTGGTTTAGAACCTGAAACCCCCTCACAAGGCCTCAAAGATGTTTTATCCTGCTGTGAGTTTGCATGACCAGAAACCGTATCAACTTTGTCACCTCTAGAAGATAGATAGCCTTCCTCCCGTCTCCTTTTTAGATTTCTAGACCCCTTTTCACAACCTTCATGACTTGACCCAGAACTACGAGCTGGGTTCTGCAACATGGTTGTTGCCTTCACATTTGAAATCACTTCTGCAGCAGAGCCATCATCACTATCAACAATTTCCACTATGCTTTGTGATGGGCTTCTTCCATTCCCTGGGATTGAATTTGTTAGTGAGAAAGGGTCAGAGATTAGTTACCCGGCTAATAACAGTACAATGTCCAATCAGAAAGTAAGCAATTTGTGCATAACTGTCAACACTCAACATATTGCACGAACTGATAACCAATAACTGATTTCATCATTAGGCTAGAGGCTCAAGACGTACTTGAAAACATTTATATCATCTTATTGAGACCAGAAATGTCATCTGTAGAACAATGAAAAGACAGAATCACTTGAACTTCCAATTTAGATTCCAGTTAGGGTTATATAGCTGCTGAAATGTCAGGAATTCATGCAAAACACACAACAACAATTTTAAATTCCGGCATATAAATCCTGCGTGAACAGAAACACAGTGAAGTTTATGATAAAGATCATTGAGAAGTTTGCGGATCTTTCATCATTCAAATCTTAAGCCTAAATATATGAGTTAATCAATAACTAGTACTACAGAAGATTAGCATGACAATTAAGGAACTGATTTCTGATTCGGGTGATTATAAAGAAACAAACCAGACAAACAACAATTCCAAGCAAACGATACCTCCATTTGACAAGTGTTCATCAGCTCGGGACATTTCCTTCTCCAAAGTTTCTTGTTTCTGCAAATCCCCATCGTCTGTCATCAGATGGGAAGCCTTTTCACGCAAATACTCAACGTCTTTCTCCAAACTGGAAACCCTTTCATGCCAACCCTCGCGCTCTTTCCTCCAATCAGCCGCCAGCTTCGTATTCTCACACTCTAATTCGTGGATCCTCTTCCTAGCGCTGGCGAGCTCCTCGGAAGAACTCTTCGGCTCTTCTTCTTCCAACTTCAGTTCCAGGATGGTCCTCCTTAAATCAGGCAATTCCTTGTTCTGCTCCGTCAATTTCTTCACCTCTTCCTGCAACTCATCGCGCCTCATCTCGGCATTTACCGCTCTCGCTCGGAACAACGCACATTCGCACATTGTGGTTTGGTCTTCTTCCGCGGCGATTCTCTGCAGCCGCTCGTTCTCGTACTTGGTGTTGGCGACGACGAGCTGTTGCTTCAGATCTTCAAACTTGGAAGTGAGAATTGCTTCCAATTTTTCGAAATCCTTGTCTCTGAAACTGTTCTTGAGGAAGACGATACACTGGGAGACGCTCCAAGCACTGCCGTCCACCGTGTCGCGCATCATCCGTTCTTTCTTTTTCTTTGTCCAAGATTTTGAAGAAATCGATGATATTGATAGGATGCTTGTCAGTAGAGAAATGGAATGTTTGTGAGTAGAGAAAACCAGTTTAAATACTACTTCTCGAGTTTAAAAAATTATTGGTTTTTAAAGATATTAATATATCAAATAATAATAAATTTAAATTATAAATTTGAAAAATATTTATTAAATTTTTAAAATTTTAGGTTAAATTAATTATTAAAAAAGTGATATAAATCTTATATATTTCTATTTTACGGAATATTCAGGAATACTTCATCCTGATGAGTGCATATTATTGTATATATTTTATCCTTCATTTTGCATGAAACTCAATTAATTTCTAATTTCTATGATCTTATTAGTTTGCGTAAGAATTTTATAAGATTCTACTTTGGGAGATATTGAAATAATATTGAGAAATTTGGGACTAATTTGACAAGAAAATAAAGAATTGAAGACAAATTGAATTGAAAGGTTAAAGTTGAGGATCAAATTGACACAAGAAAGATGCTTTGAGATCAAAGTGAACAACATATGAAAATTAAACAAAAAGGAAGCATTAAGCCACTTTTTAGCCTACCTTGCACCTAATTCCTATTCTACACGGATTTGATATCCGGCTTGCACTCTACTTGGGCTGATATATAAAAAGGCATTAGACTTGTCTTCTAATGGCTCAACCCCAAATAAGTCATGTAACTTTTTCTCCTTGGTCAGTTTAGTCCTCAACTTATAAATATCTTTATATTTGATCATTAGCTCTCATATTTCATCCACTTTGGCATCCGACATCTCATTTCTTGTTGATTTACTCTTGAATTCTTCAATTTTGCTCAAACACCTCCTGAAGTGGAATCCTATAAAATTCTTGCGCAAACTAATAAGAATATAGCAATATATTTCCATTAAAGCATATATTTAGGGGTAAAATGTATATCATAATATGCACTCATCACATTCGTTAACAAATTTAGTGGTAAATTGTAGCTTAAATTAAAAGTTTGATGGTAAATTATACCCTAGATAGTAAAAATAGAGGTGAAAATGGATAAAAAAATAAAAAAATAGTGGTGAATCTTATATTTGGACCAAACATAGATGAAAAATTATGATCTATTGCTCTTCACTCAATTAGACACTGAATGAAGCTAATTACAAATGTATCAAGTGTGACTATCTCCTCACTATTTCAAAATTTACACTTATTCTCCTTCATTTCTAGAAATATATGATTTTCTTGCCCACTTATCACCAAACACCTACAATTATTTGACTCTAACTCCGTTTGTTGATCACTAGTGTAATTACCCATATTTTGCTGCGGGGATAAAATCAATGAGAAAAATTATATGATTATGTGTTATGTGTACATGCATTTTTTGTAAGTTTTCAAAAGTTTAGGGAATAATTGTTTATCTTTTGTAAGTTATTCAAAATTTTAACGACTAAATACGTTAATATATGTTAAGTCCAAGCTTAACATGATAGAAATGAGAGTCTATGAGAGTCTCTTAAGGGGTATTTATAGTGTTGAAGGTGTGTGGTCTTAGAGCTTTCTAGGCAATATGAGAGATGTGAGTTTCTAAGTTGATGAACTTTTAAGGTCTTTATGTGAGTATGTAAATTTGTAAGTAAGAAGGTCAATTTATAAAATTTTATAGGTCTAATTATAAAGTTTACACTTTGTCCCCGGTAATGATCATCGGTCATGTTCCCCAGTCATGTAACTCAGTCACGTTACTCGGCCCGATAGTTATTCCCCGAGAATGTTTCTCGATTCCGAATGGACCAAGCCTTGAAGGTCATAAAATTATGACACCGGAGGGCGTATTGATGACCCCGAAGGATATATGAAAAATCTTATACTATTCCCTAAAGGGATTTCCTCGAATCAGGAAGCACAAATGTGGTATCCATTGAGTATTTTGCTAGGATTTCTGTCACCACCACCACCATGCTGCCAGGCGGTTACTATACGGAAGCGGCTACTCAAGGCGGCTGGCGACGTTCGAACTGAATTCTTCAGAGTTTGTGGTTTAGTAAAACCCGCCCATTTTAAATTTTTTTCCTTAACTTAGGTTTCTAACGCTTTTTCAGGGTTTTAAGACGCTCTTAATTAACTTACCGCCACGACCTGCACCCGAAAACACGTTAGCGGT
>JBBYHH010504075.1:0-11097 GCA_038382905.1 Daphne laureola
GTTCATCATCACCCTAATTCGAATTTCACCAAATTCGTACCAAAATCTTAATGCAAAACATGTTTCTAGCCCTACTCGAACATTAGAACATGTTTACAACTTTATAGGTAACAAGAAACTTCAAGAAAACCTACCTCAAATGTGGACCCAAACCCGGGAATCGCCTAAATAGTGGTTAATCCGTGTTGTTCTCCGTAGATTCTTCTCTTTGGTTGCAAATCTCGTACGAAACCAACTTATCCTTCAATTTTTGATGGAAGATGGAATATTTAAGGTGTTGGAGAGGTTAGGGTTCGAGTTTGGAGAGTGGAGGTTAAAGATGAAAGAACTAAATGCTTTCTCTCTCTAATTTTCGGGTTAAAAACCCATCAGACTTTCTCTTTAGACGCTCCGGGCGATCACCCGCCAGTCACCGTCACTCACCCGCCAGTCGCCCGCATGTCTATCCCTTTTCTTCATGAAGCATGGGTGATCACCCGCCTCTGGTGGTGAGTCACCCGTGACTCACCCGCTCCACTGCCACATTTAGTACAATTCACCGAGCGATCGACCGCCGTCTAGCATGAGTCACCCGCGAATTGCCCGCACCCCCTGAAACTTGGTAACTCCTATTTCTTCCTACTACCACTTTACCATTACCAACCGTACATGTTTATCCTTCAACCTACCTCGACCACACTTCAAAAACATACTCTAATCAATGCTTTAAGTGCAATTTAATTTAAGAATTAAATACTTTTCACGTACCTCGATCGTTTACTCGAGCTCCGGTGGACAGAATTTTCCATCTGCCTATAGTGGGTGTAACAGAAATGCTTAATTTGAGTGTGTTTATAGACGAATCTTTCTTGCTTGAGAGTCTTATGAACATTGTGTGATTCGTTAATATAAGTATTGCATAGTGTAAATTGAAGATAATAGTAGTCTTGAGCATGAAAATCTTCGCATGAGGAGAACGGAAACCTAGGTTAATAGTAACTGTAGGAAACTTGATTTAGCTAAGCTTATGAATGGGTATTTCTTGGTAGGTACCTAATATTTTTACCTGAAGCTTGCTGTTGAAGTGAAGTTATAAGGGTCTCACGACTCTAGCCCGCTCGATTCAAGGGCAAACTTTTGGTACAAATATACGTCGTACCTTAGGGTGAAAGAATCTAGGATGATACTTAGACATGTTTTTGGCTACACTGTATTCATGGCCTAAAGTCCCTGTCTTAGGTTCCCATCATAAGTGCTTAGGTAACCATCCTCACATTGAGAAAATAGGAAATGGGAGTAAAAACAGAAAAACACACGAAAAAGAGAGAAAATAGAAAAGAAAAGAAAGAAGGTGTAAAATAGAAAAACACCAAAAAGAGAGGGTGAATAAAAAGTCACAATGTCAACAAATAAAGTGAGTATAGTGAGAAATAAAAAGTGTGTAGCAATGAAACAAGCCACATTCACTTGTTAAATCTTGTGGCTGAACGGAGATTATTAAAACAGGAGTCTACGTTTTCTTTAGAAGTAATAAATGCTCAAGGTCTATGTACTTCTTTTGTTTCTCTATACAATTGTACTTCAATTCTTCACACTGTATTCACTTACATCTTTTGTAAGAGTTAGGTTTTTCCTTAAATGTACTTAGACTAAGATAAATTGTATATTTTAGATTGCATGCACATTCAGATTTTGTATATACTTACCTACACCAAATTGGCATTTTATAAATTTGTAGGTGGTTAGTGTAGGAGTCTTTGAGTTTTTACTTTCATAGATGCTTGATTGCTAGGGACTAGCAATTGTTTGAGTGTGAGGGTGTGATCAGTGTACAAATATGTTCACTTTTCCACTATGTTTAGAGTATTAAACCCATCAATTTTACCTTCTTTAAATATGAAATACGCACTTTTTTTTATGAATTCTGAAGATTTGTAGGTGCGTACATCTAGAGGTGATTTGGAGCTCAATATGCACAAATATTCATCAAAAAGAGCTAGAGAACAAACTTCAAGTAATTTTGGAGTGACCTAATTGCACCAAGAAGAAAGAATGAGGATTTAAATGCAAAATGGTGCAATTAGAGGGCTGGCGCTTCTTAGAGGCATTGAAATGGTGCCCCCAAATAGCGCCTCCATTAAGCCAGGGCACACAACTGGTGCCTACAAATGGCGGCTCCATCAGGCGTGATGCTCCAAACGGAGCCTTCAGGGTAACTCCAAGTGACACCTCCGCCAGACCACAATGCTCTAAACGGTGCCTCCACGGCACCATCCGATGATGCCTCATACAAGTTGGCTCACGAAATGATCGCTCTAAGGTGACCCAAATGATACCTTAACCATTTTGGACGCGGTTCTAACGCGACCCCAATGTACAGAAGTGGTGGCCCTCTTTGTCCAAGCTAGACCACAAGATTGTACGGAGGATTTCGGTCTTATCCACTGAATTTCAATCTTGTACTACCTATTTTACCCCTCTCAGCTATGTTTTAAGAGAGATTAGGTCAAGGGTATTTTAAGTATTAGGTTTTAGTATATATAGACCTTCCTAGGTTCATTTTAGTTGTTCAAGGTTGGATTGTTGGTTCAAGACATATTTTTGGGCATTGCTCTCTTGAGCAAAAACCATAGTAAAACTTCTTGAGCTAAGGGTTGAATCTATGGAGAAGCTTTCTACGGGTGAATTCTAATCCTTACTCTGCTTTTATTTTCTTAAGTGCTATTACTTACTTTCATTTTAGCAAGTAGCAGAGTATGATAGGACTTGTCTTAGTACTATCATGCTTAGGTTGCAAGTTATTTCTCTCCATGACTATTTTAGTAGATTTTAGCCTTTGAGCATGTGTTATAGTTATCATACGTGTTTACTGATCACAGCCACTGGCATGCGACTTAAGAGTTCAACCAGAAGTCCGAGATGACCCCGATCGACGTAGCCCCAAGATTGATTGGTATCTTTACTTAAAGTTCGGGAGAACCTGATTAAGTGTCTATTGATGAATAGTTAGGTACTATAATGCCTCAGGGAGATCACCCCTGGACCATGAGAGTGGCCAGGAGGTGAACACTCTCTTACGAGCGGTGAACTGCAGTGCCCGAGAGGGGAGCGGGATGAAGATAGTAAGTCACCTCACTAGATAGAATCGGAGATTTATTGCATGCTTCCTCGCTTAGTATAATTGGATGAGTAGAGTAATTAGGTTCTGATGTATTGGAGGAACTGGTGGTAGTTTGTGATATGCTAGTGTATCTAGGAAGATGCCTTGGAATCTAATTCTAAAAAGTTGGATGATCACTGGGAGTCAGAGATGACCCCGGTCATCGGTAAGTGGCATTAGAGATAATCCATGCTTATAGGACACAACTTTAGTTGCACATGCATGTTACTTAGGATGCATAGTAGTACTACAAGAGCCTATGATTTCTAATCGATAGAGGATGCCACTTCTCCCCTCCATGATCCATCATCCTGTCTACTTTTCCATTTTTGCATAACTCATCATTGATGCATGATTCTGGCTCTCTCACTACTATCCATATTAGATTCATGTATACTTACTGCACAAGTAGTTTGCTATGATACTTAGACGCTTGATTCTCTTGGGTTTGATTCCTCATTTTCGAGCCATTATACTATGATAAGACATTATTAGGGCTAAATGAGATGTTTATAAATTTATTTGTTTAGTCTAGCATTTTCTATATCTTAAGTGTGATATTCACCTATTATGTGTAGCAAAATACCCTAGTTATCAATGAGGTGCCACGCTCATCCTTGAACATTTAGAACCCTTTATACAAATTTCTCCCAAGAACATCTTGAAGGAGGAGTATAAGGTTCTCAATTATATCTTCCATTCTAGCTCTTGATGCTTGATCAATGCTCAATGTTTACATCTGGGTTGCCTTTTCTATCAAGAGGAGGTGTTGGATCCATTCATCGATCCCTTGGCTCATTCAACTACTTGTTACTCTTCCAAACATAGAGAGAGGAGAGGTGTGTAGCAGTCAGTTACCTTTCTTGTTTTCATACGTGTTCTTGGCTAGATCCTTTCAACCTAGGATGTTAGAAAAGCTAGGAGAGGTCCATGCCACAGTTGGTCATTAACTTATCACCCCCTCACGTACATGATGTGGAAGCGGTCGGAGTGGAGCAGATGAGAGTGAAGGGGATGACGAATGTGCCATCGTCAGAAGAAGGGCCACATTAGTGCGCATAATCCATAACTAGGTCCCTTGTAACTTCCCCCTTGACCATATACACCAGAAATAAGCTTTGCTCCCTGAATAATAAAACATACATAAGTTATCACAAGAAAATGAACACATACAGAATCTTAAAACTCGTAATTATAACGCACATACCATTTAGGTGTATAATCATAATCATAATTAAGGAAACATGGACCATAACATATTTTTCACCTAAATACAATTACCAAAGTTTCAAAATCATGCAAGCATTCATAAATCACACAAATCCCATAATGTGAATCGATACTGACATATGCAGATGCATCTACACCTACAGAGCCGACACACTTGACCACCTTTAGGTCACTACTGCTGCTGCTAATACAACAAACGAGTTAACCATTAGTAATTCCCAAAGTTTCAACCAGAAATCATAAACAGACAGAACTGAACTGGGATCACCCCCAGACAGAAATAGAATCAGAATCCAGGAGCTATATGTACCTTAAATTACAAATCACATAAAACCTAACGGATCCACTCTGCAAGTTGCTTATCAGAAGCTCCTGAAATGTTTAAATGTAAGGGGGTGAGTTCCCGAAAGAACTCAGTAAGGGTTGAGGTAAGGGTAATGGTTTTAAAAAAAATCCTCCAAAAACATGTTAGTAGCCCTGCCAAAAGGTTAGTATACCGAATTTCATACAGATCATACATATCCGGATGTCTTGCGGGATGACATTACGAATAGAACCTGCAAAACAATGTCAGAACATTTCATACATAATCAGAATAATTCAGAATATCATCATCGTGCACAAGTGCACAATGAACGTATTCATTTCCAAATGCCCCGCAAGCCACCACATTCAGAATTCTTGCATACAAAGATCAAAATAGATACAGATACAAAGATACAAAAATTAGATACAGAATCTTCACGCCCAATTGGGATAAAAGTAGAACAAAACAACGTCCCCCAGAGACTGAGCTGAAGCCCAATACATTCGGGAGTCAGAAACAGACAGAAGCATGGTATACCAGCTAGGGGTGTACATCCCTTATTAGAAAACCATTGTATTAGATTGCTGATCATAAATTGATTAGAGAAGAATAGAACAACAGACAGAATCAGATTGCTGATGAGAATTGATCAGAAGAGAGAAGAATCTCATGCAAAAGCGGATGGCTGATCATGATTGATCAGAGTCAGACTGAATCATAATTGGATCACTAATGATAATTGGTTAGAGTCAGACGGAATCAGATAGATAGTCATAGAGGGATCCCAGAAATACCCAATCACATGATTGGGCCTTCATGCTTGAAACCTGCACACCATTACACTTACCATGTGACTAGCCCCGGGAGTCACTGGGCCCCACCCTCAACCCGAAAACTAGCCTCAACTAACCTGATATACAAATTAGAAGCCCAGAATGTATATAAAGCAGTTGAACCCTTACCTGGTGAATATCAGACATATCAGACAATCCGAGCTATTTCCAGTCTGATTGTACACTTTCAGTAAATTCTCCCGGTAGCATTTTCCTTGATGTGCCAGCAAACAGTGTCAGCTCTAAACAATCATACAAATAATATGGAATCAATTTAAATCATTTCATTTTTTGACCTTCTGACACTTAGTAACTTTCTCATTTTCGGGCCACTTTGAAAAAGTGCCAAAATTTGACAATTCTTTCTCATGCTAACCTTAACCTTTAGAAACAAACAATTCTAACATAACTTAGCATATAACATCACTTAACCTCAACTCTCCCACACTTTAACAATTCGGCCCAACCTTTGCAAAATGGCCAATTCCTGTCCAAATTTAACGTAACTTCATATACAAGTAATATACCTAAGTATATTACCATCCATCAACATACATTCAACTTTTCACAACAAAATATCAACCTTTTCCCTTATGTACAATTCGGCCCCCAATACTAAAATGAACCAAACTTCATCCAAATTCTCTACAACTTCATTTACATACAAAGTAACCAACTTTAATATCATCCATGTTCACACACTTAACTTTTCACAAACAGTCCTCATCTTTGCCAACCTTGCATAATTCAGCCTCATCTTTGAAAATGAACCTACATTTGTCAAAATTTCCTACCTTTCCATTTATGCATAAACCACCTTACCTTAACCTCAATTATCATCAAATATTAAAATTTCCATCAACCAACATCAATCATAAAAATCCATCAACAATTCGTCCATTTAGAGAAAACATGGCAAACATTATTTCCTTCACATGTTTTCATCCAATTATGGTCCTAAACCCTTAAATAACATCACCCAAGCATAATTTACACAATAACCAGCAACTTTAATCTTCATCATTAAATCGGCCTCAACACTAAAACCAACCATCCAAACTTTTCTTCATACATTTTCCACTAATTTAAGAGCTCACATACACCCCTAATTCATAGCAAACAACATCTTAAACGTTGAATCAACACTTTTTCAATCTACCATCAATTCGGCCTTCACTAGATCAATACCAGCGCATGTGATTCTCAACATATTTCAAGCATTAAAGTTGCTCAATAACAACTCAAGAGCATGTTTAATCCTTTACTTCAACTCAATTCAACACTTTAATTCTCCACCTCAAATTATGCCCTCAGGCACAAGTCATAAATTTACCATGAATTGAACTTAGCTTCAAGCATTAATGTTACTCCATAACCACCCAAGAACACTAATCTAATTATGGTTCTAAACACTAATTGTTGACACTAACCTTAAATTCTAATTGTTGACACTAATTGTTGACAAGAAAACATGTTTTCATCCAATTATTGACACCAAACATCATTTCCTTCACATGTTTTCATCCAATTATGGTTCTAAACACTTAAACAACATCATCCATACACAATTTACACATTAAACATCAACCTTAATAATCATCATCAAATTTGGCCTCATCATCAACACCAACTATACCATCTTTTCTTCATACTTTCAACCTTAATTTAGGAGCTCAAAGCATCCCTAAACCAACTCAAATCCACATTTCCAACAAAGAACACAAACATACATTTCCACTCACAAATTCAGCCAACTTTAGAAAATTCACCAAAAGAACTTTATTCCAACTTTAACCAACATTTTTTCATTAGCATCCTTAATCCATCACAAATCAACACCCAACAAAGAATCATCAACATACGTTTCATGAACAATTTCAACTTTGACCAACTTTGACCATCCTTGACCATGACTTAACTTGATGATTCAAGACTAATTCCTAACATTAAATGTGTTCATAATCATCCTAAAAACACTTTAGAACCATCATTTCATCTCATTACTTCACTAAACACCAAATCCCAATTTCACCCAAAATGACCATTCTTGAATTTTTGAATCATGACAAAGAGTGATGTAATGATGAAGCATCAATCATTAAACATGCTCATAATCAACCCAAGAACACTTTAGCATCAAAAAACTAAACCATTCTTCAAGATTCAAATTCAATTTCATCATTAGGGCTCACCAAAATCACCCAAAGAAAGCTCAAATTGAAGAGAAGATGATGGGAATCTTCCTACCTTAGTGATTTACTCATGATTCCAGCTTCTTCTCAAGCAAATTGATGAAAAAATTAAGAAACCATCTTGCCCTCCAAGCTCCCAATATCGCCGGCCTCATGAGGAGAAGAGAAAAAATGTTTTTCTCTCTCCTCATTTCTAACTATTCATCATATTTATCATTTTAATTATTTTCCAAATAATTATCTTACTACCTCACTTTAATTTCTAACTTAAAATCCTCAATCATAACAAATAGTCATTATCTCAACATAATTATAACACCAAATTATATATCCAACATAATTCCAACTTTGTCCAAATTTCCAAAATGACCATTTTGCCATCCGAGGTGAATTTTGGAAAAATGACCCGGAATTCACGTACCAACCCCAAACGTGAAATCCCGTGGAAATGAAACTTAAACAAAATCCTGGAACATTATACTTAACATAAAACATGTCCTGCACGCTTAAAATGGAGTCCCGATACTACAGAACCCGGTTCCCGAATAAATTATTCTGAAAAATTACCAATGCCCTAGGGTGGACTGTAACAATCTTTGACAAAACCCTCCGGTTGTGTCATATAGATTTCTTCACTCAAACCACCATCGGGGAAAGCGGTCTTTACATCCATTATATGTAACTCTAGATCCAGATTAGCTACAATAGCAAGTAGTAATCTGATGGAATCGAATTTCATTACAAATGAGAAGGTGTCCTTGAAATCAACACCTTCCTTTTGTGTGAAACCTTTGGCTACCAAACGGGCCTTGTATCTTTCGATACTTTCATCAGAATTATGCTTAATCTTTAACACACATTTATTACCAATGGCCTTTTGACCAACAGAAAGATCTCATAACTCCCACACACCATTAATGTGCATTGAATGCAACTCATCATTCATTGCACCTAGCCATTCCGTTTTTATGCACCTTCAAGAGCTTCTCTAATATTACTTGGTTCATCAATTTCAGATGCAACCAGGTTAGTTTCACCCTCCAAAGCCCTCATCTTTTGGGTTGCATGGATTCCCATGTTGATGTTCTTAGCATATGTGGAGGTGAACTGGTTTTGAGCTCTCGCACATTCTCAACTCCCTTTTGAATAATTCCACTCTCGTTTGGATCTTGTCCATCAAGTTCCATGTCAATGGAACCATCATTAGTAGCCACAATCCTTATGGTTCAGCTACTCCCTCTAGAGCAAGTGCACCTTATGCAACTGGTACCTGTAAGGTACTTGGTTGATCCTCCCCGAGGATTGGACCAAATGAAGTTATATCTTGACATTTACCAACTTTTGGAAACTCATTTTCCAAGAAGTTGGCATTCCTGGCATCAAACACTAATCTGTTCTGGTGAGTTATGTCCAAGAACACATACCCCTTTGATTGTGCACAATATCCAAGGAAAGCGCATCTCTTTCCCCGAGCGCATCTCTTTCCCCGAGGACCCAACTTTCCTAAAGGATGGTCCGTAACATGTACATAAGCCAGACACCCTCAAGGGTGCATGTAGCTCAAATTTGGGAATCTCTTCTTCTATAACTCATATGGTGAAGAATCTATGTTCTTGGTAGTCACCTTATTGAGTATATGCATTGCACAAAGCAATGCATCACTCTAATAGGAGAAGTCCAGGTTACCCTTAGCCATCATGGACCGGACCATGTCCATGAGAGTCCTATTCTTCCTATTGGACACTCCATTTTGTTGAGGTGTCCAAGGAAGAGTGAACTCCATATTTATGCCTTTCATATCACAAAACACTTTGAATGTTAATGACCTATACTCTCCACCTCTGTCAGTCCTTAAGGACTTTATTTTCTTACCCAATTGGTTCTCAACCAACTTGACATACTTCTCAAAGTATGATAAGGCCTCGGCATTATTTTTGAGTAAGAACACATGAGTGAATCGAGTATAATCATTAGTGAATGTTATAAAATATTTACATCCATTTCTGGATGTGACCCTCATTGGTCCACACAAGTCAAAATGCACTAAACTTAGTGCTTCTTCTCTTCTAGTGCCGTGCCTAAAAATATTTCTGGTTGCCTTTGCTTCAAGGAAAGCTTGGCAACTTGACAAGTTGACCTTTGATAAGGATCCAAGTAAGCCACTATTGGCTAACTTATTCATCCTATCTTGGCCAATATGTCCAAGTCTATCATGCCAAATCATTTCATTTGTGACCTCGGTCACATGGCAACTAGAAGAAGAACTAGTGTGACAATTAGGTTTAAGTTTATACAATCCATTTTTGACAAAACATTTAGATATCACTTGATCATTTTTTGAAATAGATAAACTATTGTTAGAAAATGCTAAGCTATAATTGTACTTCAATAGGATACTTATAGAAATTAAATTTCTACAAATACCAAGTACATGTAAAGTGTCCACAAGATAGATAAAAAATCCATTAAACAATGGGACTTTACAAGTTCCCATCCCTACTACTTCTATTACATTGGAGTTTCCCACCGAGACATGTTTTATACCTCTTGGGAGTTTCCTCTATGCTATGAACCAAGACTTGTCTCAGGCTATGTGGTCTGTTCCTCCCGAATCTACAATCCACATAGAATTGCTTTTAGTTAGAAAAATACAAGACATAACTTGTACATTAGAAATAGTAGGCACATATACCTTGGAAGGACTCTTGCAATCTTTTGCAAAATGTCCATTCTTTCCACAATTAAAGTACTTAACCATGGAAACATCCCTTTTTTTCTTGAAATTTTTTAAGTCAGGTCCATTTCCTCCTCCTTTGGTCTGATACCATTTGTTGATTTTAGATCTTTCTATAATCTCATTTCATGCACAAAAGTTCATAATGTCTTACATTAAGGGTGGATAACTTAGCATGATGTCTTTGATTTAATCATGCCTCTTTCTTGCATTAAAGAAAAAGGGAAGAATAGCATATATGTGTATGAATGTGATGTATGAAATACATACCTTTCCCTGGAAAAATTGACTTAAGGATTGTAAATCCTTGCTCCTAGAAAATGTATGCTCCTTCCTTTGTGTTAGTCGAAATTCACCCTTGAGTTCTTCAATGGTGTTGGCATCTTTCCTTCAATGGATGAGGCTGACTTTAAGGTATGAGATGAGGTTGAGTGGGTGGAAGAGACACACTATTAATCCACTCGAAATGCTCCTTAAATGGCTACACAATTTCGGCCAAAAGTGAAGAGAGGAAGAAGATGAAGATGAAGAAGAAGCAAGAACACTTCTTGTGTATCTTGGCATGCATGAGGTTGGCCCTTGCACCATCTATTTATAGATGAGGAGGGGGAAGTTAAGGGAGGTTGTAACTTCCCTCTAGGCCAAGAGTTGCACCCTTTTGG
>JBBYHH010504186.1:0-11097 GCA_038382905.1 Daphne laureola
TTGGATGAAGATAAGGGGAAGAGAACACCATGGAGGCAAGTGTATGTGATCACTTGGCCTTGTGGTAACCTCCACCCTTTAACCACCCCCTCATCATCTATAAATAGAGAGTAGGAGTGTTCAAAAAATCCAGAAAACCGTAAAACCGAGCTGAACTGCATTAACAGAATAAAAAAATCGATAAACTGAATAAATCGTTAACATGCGGGGCGGTTTACGGTTTTGATCTTATAAATCAGTGAATATCCGAACCGAACCGCATGTACATATTTTCAAACAAATTTCCTATATTCATCTATACTTAATCCCAACTTTATCTTATATTGTATTTTTAAAAAACAATTCTTTCAATTAAAGTTCTTATTTTTTATGTGAAAGTTACTCTTTTTTTTTAAATGATCTAAATCTACACATAAATGCTATAAAATATTGAAATATCTATTAATATATTGAATAAAGTTGTAGCATAAATACACTTGAGAAACATCCGCACCCCGAACCGCATAAAACTATAAATCAAATAACCCGTAAACTGAATAAACCTATCTCGATGGAGCAGATACTTTTTTTTCACTATCCACCCCGAACTGGCCCGTGAACACCCCTAATAGAGAGGGGGAGGCCGGCCTTCATCACCATTCACACCATTTGGAAGTTACTTCAATTTTTCTTCATCTTCCTCTTCTTCCTCTCTCACTTCAAGGCCAAAATCATCAAGCCTTTCTAGGAGCATTTTGGGTGAAAATATTGTTGTGTTTCTTCAACACTTCTCACCCCTTTCCATCACCATAAATCTTTCCTCCTTGATCATGCATCATCTGCCCCTATTATTGAAGGAAGAGCAAGCAATTCGCCACCAACAAGCAAGGAAGGAGTAAACATTTTTTAGAGTAAGGAAATTGCATTTCCTTAAGCTATTTTTCCAGGAGTAAGGTATGTATTTTGGCTCCTATATGAATGTTCATGTGTGTTCTTCATCCTCCTACTTGTTCATGAAGAAAGAAGCATGATTATATCAAGAGACATCATGCCTTGAAATTCACCATTAAATTGAACTTTTGTGATCATATGAACATGAAATGAGATACTTGAAAGATCTAAAATCGACACCTATGGAGTCACATGCATAAACAAGAGTTCAGGAGTAAATGGCCAAAGTTGGAAGAGAAAAGTGCTTAAAGTGACACTTTTAGAAACATGGTTACTTAACTGACAAAAAGGGAAAAGTCAAACTTGTTGGGAAAGTTGGACAGGGGCGCGTATTTGGCTATAAATAGGGCCTCATATGCCTCTCCCTCAATATGAGTTCAAAACTGTTGAAACTCTGTCAGTTTCTAGACTCCAACAATTTGCTCTCTCTTTCTCTCTCCTCCCTTTTTACGCCATTCTTGCTATTTTCTTCTGGAGATTATTCCACTGCTAGCACAGTGTCAGAAGAGAAGGACTCCTGTACCATCTTGTAGATTGGTGATCAATAGATAGTTTCTTATGCGTGGATAACACTTAATTGTGATGAAAAGCTACTAATTTGAGGAAATAATTTTAAACAACTATTATGCTTAGTTCTACATGAATCTTTGTAAGGAACTCTGTTATATTCTGCTGCATTCTTCGAGACCCGAAACTCCTACAGTGGTATCAGAGCGTCTTGTTGAACACCAAGATGGATTTATGTGCTTTTGGTTTTTGATAATATAGATGTATGTGCTTTATTGCCTTTTAATCAATAATTAAATTGTTGTATGTTTAAAAATTGTGAAATTAGTTAAAATTAGAATTTAATTATTTGTAAAGTGCTGTGATTTATATTTGTTGCTGGAATTCTGGAATCGGACATGACAAAGGAGGTCACCGAAGGTTAAAGGGCGGTGAAATTTAACTGAAAAACGGTTGGAAACGCGTGAAATCATTCGGAATCCTCTTAGACACCACGATGGTTTTTCACCATTTCCAGTGTCTTGCCGATGTATTATTTTCATGGAGGTGGCACATCTATAATGAAGACATTGGGGTGGACCTTCATGTAAAATTTCACGGCGATCAGAGGTGGTTGTTGCAGTGGCGATGCCACCAACAGCTGTAACTGCGGTGATGCTGGGGGGACGGTTTTTTAGGAGATCTTGGAGCAAGGAGGACTTTATGTATGTTCATGTGTGTTCTTAATCCTCCTACTTGTTCATGAAAAAAGAAGCATCATTATATCAAGAGACATCATGCCTTGAAATTCGCCATTAAAGTGAACTTTTGTGATCATATGAACATGAAATGAGATACTTGAAATATCTAAAGTCCTCCTTTCTCCAAGATCTCCTAACCCTGGGAAACCCTAGCTGCTGGCAAGCTGGTACCTTAAGCCCCTACAGTTTTTTAGTTTTGATAGTTTTACCCGAAACTTTGTTTTCTTACTTTTTCATCACTGTCAGCAAACGAATTTGATTACAAATTGCGTATAAATTCATTTTAGCTCAAATTGAGCTCTTATTATTTATGTAGCTTTACAATTAAATCCTCTACATGTTGGAATATAGATTTTATCATTTTGTGTGATTTATTTGTTGCATGGTGCATGGTTATAACCCTTGAAAAGTATGTAATTTTAAATACAGCCTGTGTGCCGTGCCTTCTCTCAAATTTCTTTTGTAAAAATTCTCTCCTTATGCAACTCCCTCTATGTAAAAGAGGTTTCCTGTATATTATGTAATTTAGGAGATCTTGGAGCAAGGAGGACTTTAGAGAATTAAAAAACGATGACATAAGGACTCCTGGAGCTAAAATTGAAGACATAGCATAATTTTTTTTTTTTAGAATTTTATGGTCATTCCTTCGCTCATAATGCTTATAGGTTTTGGTTTATAACCATTGCACATTTAATTTATAATTTAGTATGCATGATAGGTTGATTATAGGTATGCTAGGCATGTATGCTAAATCAACCGGAGAAGTTAAAATTGGTGAGAACAACATCAAATCAAAATCCCTCAACGCTTTATCAAAACTAATGGTCTTCCATTATGGGATGTGTCAAGTATTCGATCGTTAAGTGGTTTTTTTATTCTCACCAAAGCGGGGTACCATTTTTCAATCTTATTGAGGATACGTGCTTGTAATTGGTATGGTTTTGACCATTTTCATTATAACTAGGTTATCGGAGACCGGATTGAGTGGTAGGTAAAATGGATATTACCGCCAAAGCGAGACATCACATTTTATGCTCCGCTCAGTGATCCAAGAATTCCAAGGGGATACAATTGGAATAGTGCCTACCTATAGTAACCATTATTCAAGGACCAGCCAAAGTGGGTTTGAGTTGAATGGGGTACTTGGGATCTTCGCACGATAAAACACCTCCAACGCGTGATATGTGTTGACTTTGTTGTCTTCAAACCACTTTTTTTTTATGATTCCAAAATCTTAAGGACTTATTTGCAAAGTTTTGATAAATTTAGGTGCACTCATCATGATTACTAATTCTTGTATGATTAGACAAAAACAATTGGGATTAAATTACAAAGTATGCAAAAGTACAAGAATTCATGTGTTGTGAAGAACACTTTGCATATTTTGGTATATAAGAACTTAGATCCAATTTAATGATTAATGTGGACTTGTTTCTTTGCCACATTTGTAGGAAAATTGAAGGACTAATGCTAAAACATCATCCCTGGAAGAAACAGTCAATTTCTCCATAAAACAAAAGAAGAGATTGGATTGACAAATTGCAATATGATCATTTATGGAAAGAAATCAAGGGACGTTTGATGGAGCAGGCATCAACATGTTGATATCAGAACTACTCAGAATTAAAGTTTCATGAATCACAAGATTCAAGGCATTCATACAAGAGGCATCATAATGAATGAAAGCATATAAATTCTAAGCTCACAAGAGAAGCCAAGATTAATGAAGAAAAAGCATCAAGTTGTTGAAGCCAGTCTTCATCAACGTGTTGATGGAATGAAGAACATAATCTGTGAAGATCTGCAATGGCTAGAAATCAATTAAGAATTGTCAGAAAGCTCAAAAATAGAAACTATTCATACCCAACGGCTATGAATTGATGTCATATGCTCCTACCCATTTGTGAAGCAATTGGAGCCTATAAAAGCCGACCGATTCTATGAATACTTTTCATCTTCATCACTCACACAGAAAGAAACTCTTGAGCTATGACTCACAAATCTATAATCATCCTGAAGATCAACATCCAAAATCTTTGACTACATTAGAAGAGAGTTCATCATCAACAGAGAAGCATACTCTAGTCTTTACATTCTTATTCTGTATAAGAGGTTATCTCTCAAGCTTATATTAGTCAACATCATTAGTTGGTGTTAGTAGACCAGTTCTACATCACTGATTAAGTGGTACTTCTCAAGAAAGATGAAGGTTGATAGATTACTCTATCAACGCGTTGATCACAACATTCCTGTCATTCTTTCTAAGTCTTGTTTGTCAGACAAACTTGGGGTAAAGTCTTGTGTGTCGGGCAACCATTGTAGAAAGTCTTGTTAGTTAACTATCTGAGAAAGTCCTATTAGTCAGGAACCTTGTTAAGTCTTGTTAGTCAGACATTTGTGGCATAAAGTCATGTTGGTCAGCCAACCTTTGTTTAAGTCCTGTCTATCAGGCACCCTGTATAATCCATGTGTATCAGGCCTCAGTTCTAGTGGAAAAAATCAAGTGTAACTTGAGTACAGGACATAGGTCATGTTGACCAAACCTCTATAAATCACTGTGTCTCTGCTCCTTCTACTCACTTCTGTTAGTGCACACCATCAATGCATTTATATCTTTCTATTGCAGGTATACTCAACTATGATATTATCAATGTGATGATCAGAGGTTTTTGGTTGAAAAGACAAAGGTTTTAAATCTATTTTAAGACCAAATCACCCCTTCGTAGCCATACTTGGGTCTATAATTGGTATTAGAACAAGTTTTCTTTTGAAGAACCTTTCAGTTTAAAGAAGATCAGATGACCAACATATCCATGTATGAAGAACAAAGCACAACCAAGCCTGTACTATTTAATGCTACAATTATTAAATCTTGTGTAAATTTGCAAGAACAAATAAATATGGAGGCTACTTGATAAATAAGATGAGTATTCAGTGACCTACTTGTCAATATTTAAAGTTAGAAACACTAATGAGTGATAAAACTGTTGATAACTAAGGTTTTTCGCTATGGTGTTTTGGAATCAATGATGCAAAAATAAAGCATTCAACCAAATCAAAGACATTCACAAGCACCTCATTAGCCTTAACTCTATCTTATCATAGTGTAATGGCTCTAAATGAGGGATCGAACCCAAGAGAATCAAGCGTCTAAGTATAATAGTAAACTACTTGTGTAGCAAGTAAACATGAATGCAACATGGACAGTAGTGAGAGAGGCAAAATCATGAATGAATGATGAGATATTCAGAATGGTAAAATAAGCAAGGTGATGGATCATGGATGGGAGAAGTGGCGTAATCTATAGATTAGGAATCATGGGCTCTTGTAATACTAATGTGCAACCTAAGCAACATGCATGTGCGACTAAAGTTGTGTCCTAGAAGCATGGATTATCTCTAATACCACTCACCGATGATCGAGGTCATCTCTAACACCCAGTGATCATCCAGATCACGGGGATCAGATTCTATGACACTAATCTAGATACACTAGCATATTGCAAACTACCACATGTTCTTATAAGATATCAGACTCTAATTACATTACTCTTACAGTTATTCTAAGCGAGGAAGCATGCGACAAATCTCCAGTCCTATCTAGTGAGGTGAGTTACTATCTTCACCCTGCTCCCCTCTCAGGCACTGCAGTCTCCTGCTTGAAAGAGACGATTCACCTCCCGGCCACTCTCATGAACCAGGGGTGATCTCCCCGATGCATTATAGTACCTAACTATTCACCAATAGACACTTACTTAGGTCCTCTCGACTCTAAGCAAGGTTACCAATTAGTCTTGGGGCTACATCGATCGGGGTCCTCTCAGACTCCTGTCCGAACTCTTAAGTCATATGCAAGTGTTTGTGATCATCAAACACGCATGATAACTATAAAACATGCTAAAAGGGCAAAATCTACTTAAATAAACATGGAGAGAAATAACTCGTAACATGAGCATGATACTACTAAGACAAGTCCTATCATACTCTACTACTTGCTAAAATGTACACATGAAAGCAATTAATAGAACTTAAGAAAATAAACATACAGTAAGGGTTAGAAGTCAGCCATAAAAAGCTTGTTCATAGATTCAGCCCTTCAGCCCCTCTGAAAAGAGGGCTGAAGGGATAAAAAGCCATTAGCTCAAGAAGCTAAATTTAGACTTAAAGGTTTAAGCTCAAGTCAGAGCTACCTTGGAACATGTCTTAACAAGTTGTCTAACTCTATAGAAATGAACTCTAAGGTTCTCTTTATAATAAAAGCTAATACCTAAACTACCCCTGACCTAAATTTACATATAACTAAGTAGGGTGGGGTAGGATGGGAAGTACAAGTTGGATTCCAATGGATAAGACCAAGATAATTCGTACAATCCCGTGGGTACAGAGGAGGAATGTGTGAGGCACTGGTTGGAGGTGAAAGTGTGCCTCACACTCCCGCCAGAAATGCATGGGGCGCGTGGAACGTGCGCCTTTGAGGAGGCACTAATGCTGGCACCGGGCTTGGGCGAGGCGCAGGTTCCATACTGCAAGATGGCACCGGTTGGATACGCCAGTCACGACAGAGGCACTGGGAAACGGTGCCAGGGCTCGAGGAGGCACCAGGAATGTGCGTCACAAAGGTGCTGGAAAGTGACGCCAGCTTAGAGGGAGGGCCAGGTGTGTGGCGCCCTTGAGGCGCACGAAAGTGGTGTCATGCCCTTCTGGGCGCCCTTAATTGAACCATTTTGCATTTTAATCCTCCTTGTTTATTCTTGATGCAATTAGGTCCCTCCAACATTTGCTTGAAACTTGTTCTCCATCTCTTTTTGCTGAGTATTTGCACGCATTCAGCTCCTAATCACCTCTATATGTACGCACCTACAAATCTTTCGCATTCATGAGTAAAATGCATTTTTAGCATTAAAAACATGCAAATTTCATAGATTTAATGCTCTAAACATAGCCAGAAAGTGGACATATTGTACACTGATCACACCCCCACACTCAAACATTTTCTAGTCCCTAGAAAATCAAGCATCTAGGAAAATAAAAGCTCAAAGACTCCTAAACTAACCGCATACAAATTTATAAAAAGTAATTTGGTGCAAGTAAGTACATACAGAATCAGAATGTGCACGGAATCTAGGAACATACAATTCATCCTAGTCTGAGTACATTGATGAAAAAACCTAACTCTTATGAAAGATACAAGTGAACACAATATGAAGAATTGAAGTACAATTGTATAGAGAAATCAAAGAAGTACAGAGACCTTGAGCACTTATTACTACTAAAGAAAATGTAAACTCTCATTTTAATAGTCTTCATTCAATCACTAGATTTAACAAGTGAATGTGGCTTGCTTCATTGCTACACACTTTTTATTTTTCATACTCTCACTTTATTTGTTGGCATTTTCTATTTTTACACCCTTTTTTTTTCTTCTTCTGTTTTTGGTGTTTTTACACACTTTATTCACTCTCATTTTTTTGTTTTTTTGTTTTTACACCTTTTTTATTTTCTAATTTACTCTCTTTTTTCGGGTGTTTTTCTATTTTTACAACCATTTTCTATTTTTTTAGTCTGACGATGGTTGCCTGAGCATTGATGATGAGAACCTAAGAGAGGGACTATAGGCCATGAATACGGTTTAGCCAAAAACATGTCTAAGTATCATCCTAGATTCATTCACCCTAAGGTATGACTTAATGTATATTTGTAACAAAAGTTTGACATTGAATCGAGTGGGCTAGAGTCATGAGACCCCTGTACCTTCACTTCAACAACAAACTTCAGGTACAAATATCAGGTGCCCACCAAGTAATACCCATTCACAAGCTTAGCTAAATCAAGTTTCCTATAATTACTATTAACCTGGGTTTCCGGTTCTCCTCATCCGAAGCTTTTCATGTACAAGACTACTATTATCCCTAATTTATACTATACAATTCTCACATTAAAGAATCACACAATGTTCATCAAACTCTCAAGCAAGAAACATTCATCTATAGACAAACTCAAACTAAGTATTTCACAACTAAACTCATCATCAACCACAAACAACATTCTTCATTTCCTATATACACTAAGTTACTAATTTTTAAAATTTTCACTTTATTCACAAAAAAAGAACTATTTTTGGTGATTTTTGAAAATTTTGAAATTTAATCTATATCGTAGAAAAATAAGAAAAACTAGATGCTTGTTGAGTGGTTTAAAGAAAGAAACACATCAAAAAGCATGCTTTCCAACCCCTCATACGCTAAGTATACATTCCCCCCACACTCAAATTCAAGCATGTCTTCATGCAACAAAGGAGGGAAATAAAAGAGAGAAGGTTTGAAAAGTCATACCTCAGGGACCAAGTTAGGTCCCATAATCCCTTAGATGCTGCGGGTTTTCTTCAATTCAACCCGAGAGACTCCAAGAATGTGAGGAGATAGCTATCAACCACTTACAATCTTCTGCACCTAAATAAATAAATACAATAAGTATAATTTTCTAGAGTCCATGAAATAATCAAATAATGACATGTGGACTCTAGAAACACGGGTTGTGACTTGTGTGTGCAGCATGGAAAATGCACAAGTCACACATAGGAAAGACACATAAATGAGCATGTTGTAGATGTGAGAGTAAAACATGTATGAACAGGCAAAGCATAAGGGTGCATGTCATGTGTAAATGAAGGCATACATGGTAGAAAATAAGTACTCCATGTTTCCATGATCATGACATACAATTCCAGATGCACATATGTAACATGTTCTCTCTACTAATCAATACAGCTCATACAAATAGGCAAACTAATCAAACGTACTCATGTTTCTCATTCAAAATCAAACATTCAACATAATAGAACATGACAAGGTCAAAGGTAACTAGTAAAGCACAGGGTCTCTAAATCTCACAATTAAGCTTAAAGACTAAGGTTTACCTTTTTGTCTTCAAATGGAAAGACTTTAGAAACCATACTTGAACCTTGACCTTGAAAATACAGAATGACTGAGAGTTGATGGATTTGTGTCAAATACTGGAGTTTCGAAGGTGAGAGGGTAGTTGACATGGAGCACTACTCTCGGGGATCGGATGAAGATATCAAAGAGCGTGGTGTCATTTTTGGATGGTGAGAGTGAGTTGGTGACACTCCTGTGCCGCCATTAAGTAGTGCTAGGGATCGACCTACAATCCCAGACTATCGTCTGTGTCTATACATAGTGCCAGTATAAAAAAAAAATGCCTGGAACTCACACAATGTATAGACTAGGTTGACCAAGTGGTTGTAAATATATATGCCTACTCACCTCATCATGATGGCTTGCTCAACAACACAGCTCCAATTTACACTCAGGAGACTCCCGGTGCTAATGATGAAAACAACACCGCTTGTCTGAGATCAACTCTTCAGTTTGATCGATTTTACTCGATCCATCCCTATTTAGAACTAACCTTTCACTTCCCTCAAACTCCAAATCTCACCCAGGTACCTGAAAAGGAAAATCCAAAGTGTATCAACCTTGTATATTTACACAAAATTACGCTAATTGCTTATGTACATACTCATCAGGTTACCACCCCGAAGCGTCACATTTAACGCCCTTGACTAGGAGTAAGCAATTTAAACGTGCACTACACTACATGGAATGATGAAAAGACATGCAAACTAGCACACAAGATTCACTAAAAACCTAAACATACACTTGATTCCCCGGCAACGGTGCCAATTTGATCAAGGATGTTTTCACTCCCTTGCAAGCGAGGTCAACTGTAGGAAGTCTCATTCTCTAAACACACTTGAAATGGGTCAAATATATTTATAAAACACCTTACAACCCTTGTATTGTCACTATAGTATAGGGCATTAAGTAAGGGATCGAACCCAAGAGAATCAAGCATCTAGATGTTATAGTAAACTACTTATGCAGCAAGTATGCATGAATGCAGTATGGAAAGTAATGAAAGAGGTAGACATGGTTGTATTGGTGAATGTGCAAATAAACAGGGAAAAATAGAGATAGACAATAATGCATGGAGGGTAAGAAGTGGCATCATCTATGGTTTAGCAATCATGGGTTCTCAAAGTGCATCGTGCGTCCAAACGATCATGCATGTGCTACTAATCTCGTGTCCTAGAGGTAGGCTATCTCTAACTCCACCAATTAACAACAGTGGTTATCTCTAACTCTTTTGCAGTCAACCATCCGATCCGCTAGGATCAGAAACTAAGGCATTCGATATCATAGACACACATACAACCTAAACTACTACAAATTACTGAGAGACATGAATTCTAATTACCGCAGACAAATCAATACATCATTTCAGTGAGGGTTTATGCAACCAATTTCTTTATCATGTTTAAGATGGGTTACCATGACCGTGTCGCCCCCTCTCGAGTAAGCGGCACTACCATGATTGGAATAAGCTCAGCCACTCTCGTGGTCCAAGACTCAATCCCGAAGTTGTTATCTGCTCCAAGGTCATCTCTAACTCTTAGATGGTTAACTCATGTTAGGTTGCTGCTCTCTTGAACCAGCAACACACCTCTCACTAAAGTAGTATTAGTCACTCTCGTGATCCAATACTCACTTTTGAGGAATTAAAGTCCTAAAACTTTCACCAATTAACTCACTAAAGTCATCTTTGACATTTAGAAAGCTAATCTTTCAATTTCACAAATGTTGTGTCGATTAAATTCCTCTCGGACATTTAATTGAACACTTAGAAAAGTAATGATGAATTTATTCATCATACCACATATGACAGAAGTGCTCAGAATTAAAATCAAACATGTATAACATGGAGAAAAAGCTACTTGCACCTTAAGCTAGAGATAAACTAAGACATAACATCCTTAACTCTATCAAAGCTAAACATAGACATGATCAACATTCAATAGCAACTTAAAATGATAAAATAGAAATAGTGTAGGGTTAGAATTC
>JBBYHH010504297.1:0-11095 GCA_038382905.1 Daphne laureola
CCACCACCGCACCGATAACGGTCATGCTTGCGTAGATACAGCCAAGGACGGGGGTGGTGGTGACACCTTTGATGGTCATCCTCTCTCCATTTTAATTTTTTTAATCTCGAGGATTTTGTGAGAGGACTGGTTGTTTTCTTGAAGAGGTTTCTCTGTAATGACATTGAGTTGGGGCCCCTTCTGTTTTTCTTGAAGAGGTTTTTCTTGAAGCGCCTTCCTATTTGTTCGACCAATTCTTTCATTCTACTAGAAACCTCATCATCACTTCTTAATTTAAATGTTAAAATTCTAGAAGGAAGGTGGATGAGGGGGCCTAGAAGTGTTGGGTTTTTATTTTGTTCTTTTAGTCTCTTCTATTCTGCACATTTATCTCCCTAAAGACTGTAGATAGAGATTCATGTAATTATTTTGTTCAATTAAAGATTGAAGGTCTTTTGTTTCTGCATGTTCAGAACTATTTTCTTTGTTAATGGTTTTAAAGGGCGAGGCAGTTGCTTGTTATCCTAAGACAATTATCTTGGAAGGAGGGTGTGCACTAGTTATTTCTTTTATTTCTTCCCCTTTCTTAACTTTCTAGATATTTCATGTTTCTTCTAAAGTAGATAAAATTGTTTAGTTATCTAGAACTAGAGTCGGAATGAACCACTCAAAGAATTTTAAGTTGTTTTGTATTTCTCTTCTATCATTTTTTGTATAATTGTTTGATAACCATTTTCTCTTTGTCGTATTTTCTGTTGACCAAAATTCATTTCTTAGACTATCATAGTCTATCTTGAATGATTCTCTTAACATATTTAGCTCAAAGTTTGAAAAACTAATTCTATCATCCTTAATTGATTTTGTTACAGTCACCTCCGATGAATATTAGTTTTTCGAGAAAATTTGCCTGACGGACAAATTCTGCTATTACCAGGACTTTATTTTCTAAGCGTGCATGACACATTTTATAATGATTCTCATGACCTGGGAAGTAATTTGAGGTCCATTCTATGGGGTTTCACCTTTTTATAAGGTTCCGTGAACCCCGAGCCATTTTACAAAAAATTGACCTCGGAGGGTAAAATGATCGTTTTGGAGAAACAAACGTGTTTAAGGATAATTTGGATGTCCCGAGATTGAATTTGAAGTTTATTCCAATGGATTTCACACTTTTATAAGTGAACGTGAGTCTCGGGCCATTTTTCCAATTTTCAGTTTCAGAGAACAAAATCGTTATTTTGGAAAATTAGACGAAAATGCCCCTAATCCTAAACTAAATGAGGCAACTGATTTTTTAGGGTGGTTGGGCTATTTTTCTATGATTAGTATTTTATTTCTAGCCTTTTTTACCTAGGAATTAAAAATTAACCTAGGTGAGTAATTCTAGGATCTTGTCTCCTAGTCTACCCATTAAACTAAAGCCTACTGCTCACCCACCCTCACAATAACCGGCCCTCCCTCCCATTTGACACTACATCCCATTTCAATTACACAATACAACTAAACTTCCTTTCCTCCGTTAGAAAAACCGTCGGTTTCTACTCCCTCCCAAAACTGTACCAAAAATTCATCTTCCTCTCTTTCATCCACATTCATCCCAAGTTCAACCTTAATCACCCACTTGGATCCAACTTAATCCAAGCTTAGAGAGGCTGAATCTAAATGGGAGTTCTTGCAAGAATTCTCAAGCTCTCTTACTTTGAAAGATCATCTATCTTGAAGATTCATGGAAGGGCCGATTTTATGAGTTCTCTTAGAGGTGATTTTTCTTCAACAATCTTTGAAGATTTTCTTGATGTGAGGTTATGTTGAAGTTGATAGATTTACCTTCATGGTTGTTCATGAAAAAGAGTAGTTTTGAAGTTGTTGTTCACGAAGCTCAAGAACAAAATATAAGTTTTGGATTAAATGTGGTTTGATTCTTGTTCTTGGATATATTTGGAGTAAGTTTAATGCTTGAAGCATGTTAAAAATCATTTTGGAACATGATTTTTCTATGAAGGCTGAATATATATGTTAATATTTTATGTGAATTTTCTTGGAGAAAAATTCTGGAAAATATATTTTAATGATGTTATGGAACTCCTAAAACTATGGTTAAAGTTTGGAGAAGATATTTTGAAGTATGTGTAAGGTTTGGGCCGAAACCCTAAGTGGGAGAAAAGTGGAATTTTCTTGTTAGAAATGTGTTTTATGCAAGATTATGAAGTTGGAAGTTGAAAAGCACATTTTGGAGGAATTTTTTGAAGAGACCGAATTAATATTGATTTTGGAGATATTTGTGATATTTGGTGAAGTTTAAGCTTGATCACAAAAAGTTGGAAAAGTGAACTAAAATTAAGTTTTTAGTGACTCTTGAAGTTTTGGGCCTAAGTTGCAAGTTTGGTGAAAGTTAGGCGTTGGGCCAAAATGAAATGGATTTTTAAAATGTTAGGCCGAAAATTGGACCCAAATTGGAATTTTGGGAAATAAAGTGATAAATGACAAAATTGGGAAGAAATTGAATAAAAAGGGTAATTTTGTGATTTTGAAAAGTTTGAGGCCAAATCTATAAGTTGAGGGAAAATTTGGTAATAATTGACCAAGTGTGGAAAAAAGTATGTTAAAATAAAGTTTTGGGAACATTTGGTCTCTTTCTGAAAGTTTGGGATCATAATGCACATTTTTTAGAAGTTTGGGTAATAATGTGTATTTATGAAGATTTATGGTAACTTAAGTGAATTTAGCCCTTTATGTAAGTAAAAATATAATCTAAGGGCATTTTGGTAATTTGGCCATAATTTGGAAGATTTGGGCCAATTTTTAAATTCTGGAATAGTCAGGGGCTTGACTGTTATTTATCATAGTTAAGTTGAAAGTGAACTTCATAAATTGATAAGTGAAATGTTGTATAACACTTAAGTTGGTTAAGTGTTTCTGAAAAATTGACACTTTATGCTAAATTGTGCTAAAATGCACTTTCTGATAAAGTATAGGGACTTTGTATGTAATTAATCATAAAGAATGATTAATTGTTGCTTAAGTGCTAATCTAGTAAAATCTGCAAGTTTTTTGACCACTTAATCTGTAGTTTCACCAAGTTAGTCAACTATTGAAATTTTAGTCAAAGTTGACTATTTCTGTTAAATAAGGTAGAATTATAGAAATTCAAAAGCTTATAAATATATCTGTTTGTCTAGAGTAAAATTCTGTAGCTGGCAGCGTTCTTAGATCGGGATTACTACCGCTTTTCTGCTGTCTGTCAGGTAAGGGGTTTAACTTTCTTAATATGCAATGTATATTTTCTTCATGCGTATTAGGTTAGTTAAGGGCTAGTACTCGGGTCGAGGGTGGGGCCCAGTGACTCATGGGGCTAATCACATGGTAGGGTAACGGTATGGAGGACTTTTTCATATCGGTGACCGATGACGGGTCAACTCTGTTTTTATGGATATTATCAGTCACTTAGTGACTGCGACAGTTTTAGGGGCCGTACACCCCTCGCTGGTACCACGCGATTCTGACCCCATCTGCTTTGGTGTGCCTAATAAGCCGTCGGGGGCTGTCGATCTGGGATTATCTATTACATATATCCATCTCTGCTCTGCTCCGGTGTCTGGGATCATCCACCCAGGACGATCCAACAAAGTCTGACGGGACATCTGAATTGCATATCATGTCATCTGCATATCATATTCCTAAAATATCTAGGACTGTATATTCTGCTAGTTCACTGCATACTAACCCTTTTCTGCAGGCAAATGTTTTTAAATATAAATGCATTATCTGTGCCTACCCCCTTACTGAGTACCTCTCGAGGACTCACCCCTCCAATAAACTTATACTTTTCAGGAGCATCTGTTTGCCGACCGCAGAATAGTTCTCCATGGTCATTCTGTGAGTTCTGGTACTAAGGTATATGGCTCCCTGATAGTGTATTTTGTTCGGATTCTGAAATGGGGGTTGGTCTGGCTAGAGGAATATTCTGTTGTCTGAATATTTTCTGGTTAAGTACTATTATATCTGGACTAACGGTTTAACCTTTCTGTTTGTTACAAACAACAACAGCAACAGTATAGTATGGTATATTCTGGGCTCTGTAGGCGTAGTATGCATGTAGGCAGCATTACATAATTTGCTGTATTTTGATCTGTAAATCTATATGCCTTATCTTTCTCGGGGAGTTCTTGCCTAACGAAGTGGGCGAGACTCCTTTCTGGTGTATCTGGGTTGACCTGAGCTCAACGTAATATCTGATTGAGCAATTTTCTGTAAAACCGCTAACGTGTTTCGAGTGCAGGTTTAGGGCATTGTTAGAATGCCTTGAAATCTGTTAATGAGATAGAAAATTAGGAAAACATTTTGAGGGCCGGGTTTTGGGATCACCAAAACAACTTAAGTGAACGACGCCACCGACCACCGCCCGGTTTCCCAACTTCCGCTTC
Organism: Daphne laureola; assembly: GCA_038382905.1. Classification (NCBI taxonomy): domain Eukaryota; kingdom Viridiplantae; phylum Streptophyta; class Magnoliopsida; order Malvales; family Thymelaeaceae; genus Daphne; species Daphne laureola. Next base: position 4,404 of record JBBYHH010504297.1, read on the forward strand.
CGTAAACAATGCTTCCACCGTGCGTGGAACGGAGGTGGTGGTGACAATTTGGTATCAGAGCGAGGTTATGCTAGGTATGTTTGGGCAAGCAAGTCTCTTATTCCATCAATCGTTTCCAGGATGGTTAAGTGATGAGGTGGGCCCCCTCTTTGCGAGAACCACATTGGAAATGATAGGTGGGACGGTGGACGGCCAGTCTAAACACACTTGACATAATTAAAGCATCGTTTTTATTTAGGAAGGTTGGAAAATCGTGACAGACTCGTCCATTAGGAAAATGGACGTTTGGATCTGAAATTAGGAAAGTAGGGAAGCTTCTGCCAGAATTTTGATTCCCCTAATTCTGATTGAGTAGTAAAACATCATGCATTGCATCTACACTACAGAGCCATTATGAAATACTGTTGTCCGCTTTAAGATAACCATTATGTCGTGCTCTTTCTGTTATTGAGTTTCAGGTTTTATGGAAATACTCGCTGGTAGCGAGACCTGATCTGTCTGAAGTTACATGAAAGGTAACGTTTAAGATAACCACAAGCATAAGAATTTTATGATTAATTCATAAATGTTTTGTTCTGCCATCTGTTTAGGATCTTTGAATTTAGTATATCTGTTATGAAAGAATTTTAGTCCTTTATAGTAAGAACTTGAACTTGAGGACTAAGTTAAGTTATGAGGACATAAGTTCTGAAATGATGGTGGAATTACCATTTTTAGTATCTACACTAGACTATGGATAGGATTGGTAAAGGAAGTAATTGGACAATGAAAATGCCAGAATTCTGTCTGAAAGACAATAATCACAGAAGTGTTAGGATGAGTGGTCGCGACAAACACGTGGCCTCGGAGCGAAGCAAAGTGGAATGAGATACGATGTACAGAAGATCCGTGCGTTGCAACTTCTGTGAATGAGGATTGGAGCGTTAATAAGTTAGGAACGCGAATTAGAAATGGAGACAATGAGCGACGCAGGGATGTCAGAAATTCCCACAAAGTGCGTAAGGAAAGCAAGTGGATTGGAAACCTCCAATCAATGGGACTAAATTATCTGAAGAACTTTAGTATCTGCCCCTCCGAAATTCAGAAATGCAAAAAGATAACCTTAACATCTAGTCCTTGGGTACCGCGTCGGGGACACCGCCCAGGATTTCTGTTATACAACATTCAATTCTGAAGTACGATGTCAGCTAGATCCAACACATTTCACAACAACTTAACACGAAGGACCTGAGGCGAGGAGGCTCACACGAAGGACAGTTACACGGACATAGAGACATGGGAGCCAACCGCAACTATGACACGCATAAATAAATAAGGCTATCTGTAAAGGAGCAATTGTGTTCTACATTAACTTAAGGAAATCAAAATAACTATAGGATTACTACAAAGGGCAACGAGGCGCTTAAGATCAGCTTGAGTTACGTTAGTGAGTACTGGTTAGTCCTAGGACTCGGTACTATCTGTGGTTGCTGTGTTGAAAAATCGGCAATTGACACGGAATGCAATGAGATGCATCCGGAGGATGGGATGCCGCTAGGCTCTAGAAGGTAGTCTAAACTACCTCTCCTGCCTGAAAGACGGTGGTTCGAGCAAGTCAATATGGTTAGAGAATTAGTCAACGTAAAGGTGCGCCATTAAGTCTGTTATGATTGGTTTAGTTTGTAAGAGGCCTTTGGATCTAAAATTTTATTGGAGGATTTCTAACTAAGTCTAATATCTTGGATTAAATTCCTACAAATTATTTCGACTCATAGACCTAGATTGCGAATTGAATTCGAGCTAGACACAAAGCTATTTCCAGGAAAACTAGTAGAATTTGACCCAACTTGTACGAATAAACTATACTGACTCGGTAGAATTTTTGATATGAAATTTATTTTAAGCGTAGCCTCACGTGTCTAGTTTAAGGAAAAATTTACAAAAGTATATTCGCACGTTTTTGGAATTTTCTTAAAATAGTTTACTGACAGTTGGTAGAGTTGGAAACTTACAAGTATCGCCTATTTTCGCTCAAGTCAGGAAAAACTGGAGTTGCACCTGCAACATTAAGTCTATATTGGATTTTTGAGGTTGTGTGATGCACCAAGTGTACACCGCTTTGATCATGAAGGTTGGATATATGTTCTTCTTAACGCCCACGTCATCTGGTGAAGATTCTCAATACCTAGAGAACTGGAGGTTATAGGGTTGGTTCATTTAATACCCTTCTGTTTTGAAGTCGCAAGTTAGAGTCTCGGAGTACCCCACCAAGGAGTATGATTCCGTGACTGTCTTGAGAAAGGATAAGCTGTTGGGACCAAGTTAGGATAAATTACATAGAAGAACAATAGTTTTTCTTCTTCTAGAGCTGTTAACCACTACCGAGGAAAGGATTCCGAGGTAGGCCACTCAGCTTCATTCCGTATCGAGTCAATTCACATTTGTGTTTTGACTTAAGATCAAGTTACAACACTCCACTCTGGAGCTCTGCTTTGTGGCAGGTTTGCCAATAATCTGTTATGTATCCATTCTCATTCTGTGAATCACCAATAAGGTATTCAAAAATTATGTCTGATACCCGAATCCGTGATTGCACCATTCTAGTGTTCTGTTATGCACCTTCAGGTGTTCTATTGGGATCTGCTCAGTTCTGTTCCGTACCACAGTAGTCAGGTGATCTGATTTGGTTTGTCCTGTTTTATTCTGCTTTGTATTCATCGAACATTTTGACGATAGTTCGGGTTTGGAAACCGTTAGAGATGGGATTCGTGCTAGTAATGATATGGTTCGGTAATTGAGATTGAGATGTCTCACATAGTTTTGTATTGGTAAGTTCGAAGGGAACTTACAAGGTCTAGTTTCAACCACATAAGAAAGATTAGTCTGTAGCACCAAACTTCATCACCACGAGGTATCGACGGCTATTTTGTATTCGAAGTTAGTTTGAAGTTTGGCTAAATGACCCGTTCCTAAGGACAGGACTCGGGAACCGTTTCATCCCACTTAGGTTGCATGGTAAGGTTATCGGATGCAGGTTTTTAAGCTTAGGAAAACCGATCTACGGATCGAGACTGCCCCTGATCAGACCGATCATGGAGAGATAAGAGATTTGATAAAGGTCTTTTAAGACCAGCCTACAGTTTTGGGGAGTGCACCCCCACGCTAGTACCATGCAAACATTTCTAAAACCTCAAACGGAAATGACTTATTGCCACTGGAAGGCTGTCGAGTCCGTTGAGCCGTCATGCCGCAGAGAGATATCGTTCCACCTGTCACCCTTCAGGATGAGTCAGGTGAAGACGTCCGATGGGACGTAAATTCGAGCATTCATAACATTTACATTTCATTAACCATGTGATATTAGGATTGTATATATATATTGTTAGTACATTCCACGCTAACCCTTTTATGCAAGGGTTTTAAAAAGAAAATCATCATCCTTACCTACCCCCTTATTGAGTACCTCTCGAGAACTCACCCCCATTACATTAATATTTTTCAGGAGACCCTAGTAAATGACCCGCGGAATAGATCTGCCTTGTCATAATGAGATTTTGATACCAGAGGTATGAGGCCGCTTTAAAGGTAGCGATATTTTGATTCGATTAGGGGGTAGTCTCGATTGAGATGCATAAGTATGATTATGAATTTGAGTAAGTACTATTATGGTTGACTAACGGTTTAACTTTCATGTTTGTGATTAGCAGCAGCAGCAATATCTTGTGTGATCGTCAAAATCTTGATGACCCGATCATGCAGGCATAGTGAGTATTCTTTTATGGCTTAATTTGGGCTCTGTAGGCATAGCATGCATGCGTAGTTAGACAACATTATTTATTTTTATGGTTTATATATGTTTTTACTTTCTCGGGGAGTAGTTGCCCAGTGTGATGGGCAAGGCTCCTTTCTGGTGCATCTGATATTGAGCGAAGCTCAACGTTATTTGTCGTCTGGTCGTGTGATTTTTCGTATAAACCGCTAACGTGTTTCGGGTGCAGGTTTAGGACATTATTAGAATGCCTTAAAAACTTGTAACGCATTAAACAATTAGGACTAAGCAATGAAGTTTAGTCAACTAAATAGAAAAACAATTTAGGGCCGGGTTTTGGGTCCGCAAAACCTTAAGTAGGTTACAATTAACGTCGCCACCATCAGCCGCCACCGCACCGATACCGTTCATGCTTCCGCATATGCAGCTGAGGATTGGGATAGTGGTGACAACATGGTATCAGAGCTATATTAGGTATGTTCGGGAAGACAGCTCTCGTTTCACCGAGCGGTTTCCGGATGCTTCATGAGGAGCTTGATCAACTTCGTTTGTGGACTGTCTTGGAATCAGAAAGTGGGACTGTGGGTGGTCAGATTTAAACATACTTAATATAAACTAAAGCTTGGTTTAAAAACAGAAATCGTGCCACACTTGTCCATTAAGGAAATGGATATCTAAAATTGAAATTAGTTGAACAAAAAGTTCATGTCGGGATTTTGATTCCGCTTGTTCTGCTTAAGTATTATACATCATGCATTTACACTACAGAGCCATTAGGATATACTGCTTCTTTCTTTATGGAAATTCAACCATTATGTCATGCTATTTCGATGTGGTATTACAGGATATGGTGAACACTCGCCTGTAGCGAGTCTTACACCCCGAAATTGGGGGACATTGATCCCATTCCTTCGTAGAATTAAGGAAGAAGGTGATGAAACCCGAGGAAATTACGGTCACAGCCACGATAGACCCACAGGTTGGTAAACCTGAATGTAAGTTGATAAATAAAGTGTTTTAGGGTTTTGTAATCATTCGTGATTAGATAGGTGAACCTATTTGTGAATTGATCAACTACGTGAGTATGATATTCTGTAATCATTAGATCACCTTTAAGAACTTGACTGTGAAAATAGTTAATATATTTATGAGGTTTGGTGAACCTGGTAGAGATACTCAAGCTGCTACTTTCATTTATGAACGGTGTCTGAGCCAAGAGAGGGGATAGAGTGACCCACGGAGGCACGTTGATCCGTCGGTTTGAAATAGTTTTGATAATTTGTATGAGAATGCGGCCACTGAGCTGGCGCATTCTTATACACGTACTATTGCTATGCTGATTAGTCTTTGGAACTACCAAGTAGTTCTAAGTTATGATAATGATGAGTATGATGAAATGGGATACCCTCACATTCAGAGGATGCAGTTAGAGGTTAGATCCGACCGTTCCGTATAGGATCATCATCAAGATGACAGATATCAATGACCAGACCATGTCATCAAGATAAGGATTATGATGACTCTAAGGTCACCCATAGAGCCCGGAGATTACGAGTTGAGCGTACTATAACTCCAAATAGAGTTACGTTAAGGAAGCGTTTCCAGCACCTCAGTCCCCCTAGATTTATCAATAAGGTAGGGCCAGAGACGGCTGAGTCATGGTTTGAGTAGTACATACCATTTAGTTGGTGAGGCTGAGCGTCCCATCCGAGAGAATGGTCTCACTAGCCACCTTCAACCTACGCGATTGAGCGTACAATAGGTGGAATGGAGTAGTTGGTTCGAGGAACACATGGATTAATCAGCGGGGACTGCGAGACCCTGGTATTAGGTGGGAAGAGTGCTCCCACTTATTTCACGAGCGATGGGTCAGATGCGTTATCTGAAATCACCGACAAGAAGAGTTCGACAACCTGAATCAGGGGATCATGTCTGTCATTGACTACGAGCGTAAGTTGGACATGCTCGAGAGATATGTTCCTAATATGATGGCATGAAGGAAGGCCAAGAAATTTATTAGAGGCCTGCGATAGGAGAACACGAGAAATGTGATACCTTTGGGTGTCACAACTTAACATGATGTATTAAAGAAAGCCCTCCCGATCAAGATGGATGCGATAAATAGACAAGTTATACCCTCCTGACCCCGGATTAGCGGGAAAGATTTGGGATAACATGGAAGGATAAGAGGTGTTGATAGATCCGGTAGATTTGATAGACCGGGTACGAGTAGAAATTATTAAATCCCGATCTATACGAATTAGAGTTGGAAAAATAATAAGTGATACATAGGTATCAAGAATTTTCACAAGTGCATGAAAAAGACCAAGTAGAGTCTTAACACCCGGTCCTTAGGTACCGCATTGGGGACGCTACCCAGGATCTTTATCAAACCCCATTTCAATACCGTATTACGAGCTACCGAGAAGATGAAGTCGACCAGATCCAGCACATTCTACAACAACTCAATGTGAAGATGCAGGCACCAGACGCAACGATGACATGCACAAATCAACAAGACGATCCAGAGAGGAGCATTCATATTTACATCAGCTTCAAACATCAGAGGAACTACGAGACTACAACAACGATCAATGAGGCATTCCAGATTAGTTAGACACGTTAGAGAGTACCAGAGAGTCTTAGGACTCGGTACTGTCTGTGATTGTTGTGTAGAAATATCGGTAATTGACTCGGGGAGCAACAAGATGCGCTCGAAGGATGGGAGCCACTAAGAGGCCCTCGATGGTAGTCTAAACTACCACTCCCGCCTGACAGATGGTGGTTTGAGTGTATCAATGTAGTTAAAGAATTATTCGACGGGAAAGTATGCCATTAGGTCTGCCATGATTTTGTAGGAATTTTTATTGCACCAAGATACTTTTGAGATGGTACTTGAGCTTGTAAAGCTAAGTGAGAGCTCAAAGTTAACTAGAAGTATCTC
>JBBYHH010504408.1:0-11095 GCA_038382905.1 Daphne laureola
GGCGTCCCACCGTCGCTCCGAGGCCGGCGATCGCTCCACCGATCCATCGCGACGGACTTCAGGTAGTGATGATGAAGATGAAGGATGGAGGAATCGAATGTCGGTTCTGATTCACCTCCGCCATCGCGACGTCAGAGATGCGTCGGTCAACGACCGGTCGTCCATGCTACAGCTCACCGTCGATCGCCGCTTCATCTCCGTCGCGTCGAGAGCAGGAGCAGCGAAGAATAAAGACCGGGATCGAAAACCAGATCTGCTCCGTTTTCTTTTTCTTTCTTTTTTTTTCGTCTGATACCTTTTTTTTTTCATTTATTCCATTTTTTTTCTTCGTTTTATTCCGTTTTAACTCACTTTAATTACTAAAATACCTATTATTAAACTAGAGACTAAATACTAAACCACTTAAGCCCACTTTAAAGCCCAATAAAGGCCCAAAAATCACCAGTCTTAGTGATTTAACAGAAATGGGGTTTTCGTCCAATTTTTCAAGATGACCATTTTGCCATCTGAAACCATTTTTTTTGCAAAATAATCCGGGATTCACAAAATGTTCCAAATTTATAAAATCCCGCGGAATGGGCTTCAAATAAATTCTTGGGTCATGAGAATTGTCAGAAATTTATCCATTTCTCCGAATTGACCAATTTACCATTCCTAGGTAAATTTTGGTAAAATTGATCGATACTCATATTTTGATCTCTTGATGCGGAATAACTTAGGGATAAATCTCAACTTACTTCCCGGGACAAGGGAAACATCAGGAAACGTGTCCCGTACGCTTAAAAAATAAAGTCCTGATAATTACGGATTTTACCCCTCGGTAATTTTCTCAGATTTTCATCATTTTTCCGGTGGTGACTGTAACACATGAACTTTTGGTTCCGAGGCTGGCTAGATGTCGGGATCCCTCACTCAACGTGTTGGTTTTCCTCGTTGGGAGCTCTTGAGTTTTTTTTAATTCTTTTGATACTTTTGTTTAATGTGTGTCGGATCCTCTTCTTTTTTCCGGCACCTTTTGGTAGGCTTTATTATGTTTTGTTCGATGCTGCTACGGTGGCTTGATGCCCAAGCCGTTGTCATTGTGGTTAGTGCTCCCCTTAGTTGACTATGGTGTACCGGTACTATTAGTCCAGTTAGGACGTGCACGGATACTAGGTGCGAGATTTAATATCTTTTTTTTCCGGCATAGTGATCATAACCATCGTCATGAGTTCGCTTTACCTTTAGAGATCAATAGGGGCGAGTTTGATTACAGTGGTTCTGGATTTGCGTTGTTAGGCTACTTGTGTGGTGTTCTCTCCCTTAGTGGGTTGAGTTGCTTGTGCTTGTCTTCGACATTTGAGTCTCCTTTTTGTTCTCATTTATTTTGTGATGATTTATTATTAATAAAGTGAGTCTTTCGTGTTAAAAAAAAAAAATTCACTTGTTTTGGTTGTTTCACGATATTTTATTGATAATTTTATTTGATAAATATATAGAAATGTAAAATTAAATAATTCATATGCATCATAATTTTAAATATAAACTTTGTAAAGATTTTTATTTCAAAATTTTTACTATTTGTTTTTGTAAAAATTTGGATCAAATATTAAAATTTAAAATTTAAAAGTCAAATGGATCAATTAATGAATTATGTAGGGACTACTTTCTTTCTAATAAGTCACATTAGACTTTGATGTTTCAAATTAAGTGCTCGATTTAAATATTTATAAAGATAAAGAATGAAAAATTGTACTTCAAATTATAATATACATATGAGATATTTAATTTTAAATATGTAAATATGAAAAAAAAAATATAGATTAACTCTAACACAACACATATAAATGTCAATGTTTTGAGACACTATAAAACATTTCCTTTTAAAAGTAGACTTATTTATCATTTAATCCTCAGTAGTACTATAATCCCTCATTCATTTTAGTCTCCGGATTGTAACTCGGAATTACTTAGTCTTTCAAATATGTTTCGTCAAACACTTTACCCCTTTAACCGTAACAAAGTTAGTTGACATTAGGGTACAATGCATGTTTTGGTCCTATAATTTCAAAGTTCTTTCCAAATTATCCCAAAGTTATATATATATTTTCAACTTTTCATGTAATCAAATTATTTATTCATACTTTGTGTTCATTTTTGTTTTATAACGTTCATACTTTGTATTCTAAATAATTACGTAGACACCATTTTGTTCAAATTTATTCTCACAGTTAATCTAAAAATATTTCAACTTCAAACAACATATTTAATCATTTTTATAGTATTTCTAGGATGTGTTCGTTTGCGTGATATTGGATATCATGATATTGGTTAGTCAACACTTGAACTATCAATTAGGCACTTAGTTTCAACGAATTTAGCAACCCCCGAACCCCCCTCTAACCCAACCCCAACTCTGTTAAACTTTTAAATTTCATGACCCCAACTTCACCTCGCTCTCCCATTCACAACTCCACACCTCCACCTCAAGTCGCATAGTCGGCCGCCACCAACCGGTCCATTGTCAGCTTCCGTTGCCCACTATATTTGTAGCACGTCCTCTGGTCACTACTCCCCCAACTGTTCCACCCACATTCCCTTGTTGCTCTAGTGCATAAAGTCAGTAAATTGGCGGCATAGCTGTTGATTACGACGATGGTCTTGTTTCGAAGCAGAGTTGCGAGGCGAGAATTAGGCTTGCGGAGGGTGAACTCCGAGAAGGTCAGGCGCTAGGGAATGATGTGGTAAGGGATGATCGATGGGTTGATGATGATGGCAGGAGCGCCTTCGAGATCATCGCCCGTCGGAGGGGACGAACAGAGTGATGGAAAGCTGAATCATATGGAAATCCGATCTGGATAGCGCGTTACCCCAGTTGTTGAAGTCGTTGGCTCTGATTAGAGCGTCAATGTTGCTGATGAATTGTTGGTGCCAATGGGCGGACGATGAAGATTCATTGAGCAGACTAGCTCTGGAGGCGACAACGGAGGAGTTGAGCACCACGAGAGCTATGAGGTTGATCAAGAAGAATTGATCCATGAGATCTACTATGAGAGTGAGAGATTCTCTGGACTTGTCTGGATAGTCGATCTAGGCATTGTTATAAGAGACCTTTCTCTGAGTGAGAATAGTAGGGGCGACACCATGTAGAGATGAGTGGTGGCAATTGCCACCACTAAAGTTTGAAAAAAATATAGATATAGTATATAAAGTCTTATAAAATACACATTTGTGTCCCTATTAAAATTTTCATTATATCCACACTCAAAAAACATTCCACTAATTAACTACTTATGCCCCGCTCACAACAATTCCTGACTCCGCCCCTAAATGGTACGATAGACGGTTGGCAGAATTTTAATTTATGTCTAATTGGGTCGGCGAGTCAACGGAAGAGCGAGAATGAGCGTGGTGTGTTTGTGGCAAATGGAGGTGGAGGAGGTAGTGGGTGTCGCCTTTCTTCAGGAGCGGATGGTGAACCAGAGGCATTGGGAGAGAGAAGGCCCAAGTAACTTTGAGATTTGTATATTATGGTTTAAAACTTTTAATTCTTACAGAAAAGTCATTGAACTGTTCAAAATTTAACGCCATCAATGTCAATCGAACGAGTTACTAAATCGACAGACTAAAATGTCTGAGATTCAACAATTCCGGGACAGAGTAATTCTGAGTTATAATTTAGGGACTAACTAAGTGAGTGATAATAGTACGGTGACTAAATGATAAATAAGCCTTAAAAGTAATTGAACTTTTTACTTTTTATTGTTATTAATTTCAATTTATTTTGATTACTCTATTGTAAATATTTTTAAAGAAAAAAAGCTTGTAAAAATTAGACAAATGAAATTGTCATTTCTATTGAAAAAAATTAAATTTAAATTAAAAAAAAAACTGAAAATCTAAATCATAAATTAAAATAGTGACAATTGTGACATTACTTTATGAAAAGATGGGGTAGTATGCTACGCATCCATACTCCATACGTCAACTATATTTTTCTCGACTTAATTTCTAGCTTATTTGATGGGTTTAATTGCCACCATTTTCACTATATCGTTAGTTACTAATTCCGATAAGATCGGAAGAAAAGAAAAACAATGGAATCATGGCTTTTGGTTTGCGGTTTGCTTTGCTCGAAGATAAAATGTTGAATTCCGTTATTTTGTTGTGGAGGAAACAGTCATAAATGATTTTATTTATAATATTTAAACATATAAAGTTAAATAATATATATATGTATCATAATTTGAAATAGAAAATTTTTAAATAGATTTTTTTCGATATTTCACTATTTATATTTACAAAAAATTGAATTAAACTTTGAAACATGAAGGTCAAATGGACCAATTAATAAAGTACGAAGAGAGTATTAAAATATGAGTGTGGATAGGTTGCGTCTATGACACACAATTTGTGTCTCTAGATAAAAGAAGGAAGGAAACATAGACCAAATAGTCACCCAGTTTCTCGGCGATGATTCCGGCATCCAACAATCTACCTCTATCCGTCATCCATTTCACGCGCAACAATGAAATTACACAGAAAACAACCCGATCTACCTTGCTTCTTCGCGAAATTAACAAAACTAGCAACGAATCCAACCTCCCCCCTTCTTTCAGCGACAAAAAACCACCGGCCTTGGCGAATTTATTCAACCGCCCAAAATGATGCTCGCCAACACCACAATGATGCATTCCCGATACAATATGATGCGTTTCGATAACAATATGATGCGTTTGTTTTTTATGATGTTGATGCAAACATTTCGTTCTACAACACACAGTGATGCGTTTAATCACGACAAATTGATGCATTTCACTTGGCATTATGATGCTCTACCATAACAACATGATGTACTCGTCCTGATGACGATGCTGCACTTTATTCAACCACCCACAGTGATGCTTTCGTGCTATCAAATGATGAACTTTATTCCAATAATAATGCACTCTCATTGCACTATGATGCTCTCATCTACAAACATGAAAAAGCCTTTATGATGACTTAATAATGCATTATGCCCCACAAATGATGTACTTCATGAATGATCCACTCCATCCTTTAAAAATGATGCACTCCCAATAAACTATAATGCACACATTTTCTTCAACCTTTCAAAATGATGGAGTTCTTAAGCTGATGCTCTATGGGCCAGAAATGATGCTCCCTTTGATTAGTATGATGAGCACAATACTTAAAATGATGTTCTTCGCTATTGGACAAGGTAGTATGATGTCTTGGTTCAAAATGATGTACTTGGTGTCACAAATGATGCTTTTTGTTTTAAGTATAATGCACTATCTTACATGCATTATTCTGATGACTTAATGATGCACTTATTTTCTTTAACCTCTCACAATGATGCCTTTGGTGACCACAACGATGCACTATCATTGCACTATGATGATCTCCATTACAAACATGATATACTCGTTCTAATGACTTAATGATGTACTTGTTTTCTTCAACTTTTCAAAACGATGCGCTTGGTGACCAGAATGATGCCCTTGCTTTTAATTATGGTACACTACCTTACAAACATAATGCACTCATTCTGATGACTTAATGATGCACTCATTTTCTTCCACCTCCCAAAATGACGCATTTGGTGACCACAACGATGCACTCCCGTTGCACTATGATACTCTCCCTTACAAACATAATGCACTCGTTCTGATAACTTAATGATGCACTCATTTTCTTCAAATCTTCAAAATAATGCGCTTGGTGACTAGAGTGATGCTCTCCCTTTCCACTATGATGCTCTTCCTTACAAACATGATGCACTTTTCCCCACTAATGATGCATTCCAGCTCACACATGATGCACTTCCTCTCCCAAATGATGAACTCAGACAATGCACTTCATCCTCCAAAATGATGCACTCCATCCATCAAATGATGCACTCCATGTGAAATAGTAATGTTTTTGTGGTGCAATGTGATGCTTCTTTCAGTGAAAAAATATCTTCTTCCATCTACTTCAGCTGATATTCTTCCAATTCATCATTAATTGAATTAAGTGAAATTATTAACTTCATTTTAATAGCTTTGAGCATTAATTATATGCAATTCGTGATTACAACATTTTTATAAACATGTGCATCATAATGAGTCGATGACACATCATTAAGGTATGTAGGCACATAATTAAGGTATGTAGGCACATCATAGTTCTATCATGTGCAGCTCTAGGTCGTGGGACGAGTTATGTCATTTAGCTTAGGAAATGGCTGGGAATGGAGCGTCGACGGCTGGGGAAGCGATCGACTACTCCTGGGGTTGGGCTTGGCTTGACAGAAGAAGAGAAGTTCCGTGATAATGGTGGCGTGGCGGCAGTTGGAGGGATATCTTATTTTCTGTGGAAAAATTGTAAATATATGGAAATAGAGGCACACTTTAACAAGCGGCACACCATATCCAAAGGAAGGTAAGTTGCACTAATTACTAGAAACTACTATAATTGCCATAACACAAGGGGAAATGAGTGTCTATGTCTGGGTAATATATGCCCACTAACATATGTTAGTTTTCCATCCAAATCTGACCTCCTTTACCTTTATATAGATATATATGAATTAAAAAACGGAAAGAAGAAGTCTGAAATCGGAAATAGTATTGAAATCCAATACAAATTGATATGTGAAATCAGCCTTACCATAATTAAACCACACTAAACCTAGAGGTTTCAGTATTTTTGCCTGGGCATATTATGCCCAGCTTTACTCCGTCCAAACAACCATCCATTCCCTCACACACACACATACACACACACATATATATATATACATATATTCTTAAAATAAAATCGAATTGGTCTGAAATAGGGAACAATTAATAAGAATTAATGAGAATTGCTAAAAATCAAGGAATTTCTATATTGATTTCCCAGATGAACTATACCCAAAATCCCAATTCAAAACTGATACCCAAAGCAATTTGGTTTCACCCTGAACTGATACCTAGCCAGAATTTTGATTCCCAACCTTTAACATTCATCATCTGCGGCCTGAAGAAAGAAGCGGACTGGCATCGAATTCCACTCCGCCCACTGTCGTGACTTAGACCAAAAACACACCAGCGGTGATACCTCTTTCTCTGCCTCTGACACCAGTCTCCCTCTGTCGCTGTCGACTTCATGCTCTCTCCTCCGCCGTCAACTTCGCCGTCTCCCCTCCTTCGTTCTTGTCAATCTGTGTTGACCAAGAGAGGACCGCCTCTGAATTCGAAAGCCAATGTACAATACTACTGGGTTTTTTTTTGGCTTGTTAAACCCTTGATTTAATACTGGGTTTTTTTTCCTACTTTGTTTAGAACATCCTAATGTGTGAAACATCCTAATACTGAGATTTTTTTATTCAAGGTTTGACATTTATTAATAGTAGTTTCCTCAATACTAGGTATTTTTTATGCTCTGTTTAGAACTCTTCCAGAATAGGTACACTACTGTTTTAACTTTTTTTTGTATCTAAGGTACAATACCGTATGTTATTCATTTTTTAGCTCTATGATTTTAATGTTTTCAGACCATGATCGTGTATGGTTTGCCTGCTTTAATATGCTGATGAATGACATTCAGTCGACAAGGGCTGATTTTGTATATTGTTGTATGCTACAAGTGGATTAGTTGCTGAATTGATGATTGGTTTAATAGATGAGTAATTTATTTTAGAAGTATGGTTTGGATTGGTTGCATACATGTTTGTATGGTAAACAAATATGGAGTAATGTTAGTGGGAGGCTTGATAATTGTTAGTTGGTTGTCATCAGGGGAGTACTGGTTTCATACCTATACTTCAGATGCTGGACACACACTACTTAAGTGATTAATTTCAAACAACTAGTGCTTGACTCTACATGCTTTTAGTAATTTCGAAATATTAATAGTTTCAGACACATGATACCTACTTTCAGACCTAGTTCAATTTCTTGTGAAATCTCCTACCATGGATGACTCATCATGCTCGACCTTTTTGCTTGCATTTAATTTCCTTAAGGAGCAACTGTGTACCTATGTTTACTGCTTGTGTTATGTTGGTGTTAATATATTAACAGTTTCAGACATAAGCTACATACTTTTAGACAACATTGCACTATTTGTTTTGCCAGTACACAACTAATGAACAATTAGATAATTTTTGTGTTGATCATTTTGCATATTGCTTGATACTGTAGCAGCTTTTGATTTAGGTATGGAGAAGATGTCTATCAATGTTACAAGAGATGACGTTTCTCCAAATCGTAACACGTGAGTCAAAGAAAATGAAAATGAGATGAAGCCTAATTATGTTATAAGGAAGAGAGAGACATGTTCCCAAGTGCAATGGTATGTAGTTGTTTTTTTGAAGATATTTAATAGTGTCTCTAAAAGAATTGGATTAACGCTTACTTACGTACTACGTATGCCTGAAGGACTGAAAACAACCGAGGGAGGCATTGTTGACCTAGATGGTGACTCAAACGATGATATGTAAGATACATAACCATCATTAACCGTATTTCATAACATGTATGACAGCGAATCCAATATTGGTGTTGTGAATTATTCATTCTCAACATTGTGTAGCCCACTGATCGAACTGTTTAGGCAGAAGAAGAAAGTAATTGCAAATGCAAGATGGAAGGCTTATTGGTGGGTCAAAACACTGGTGACATACGGGGGATGGAAAAGCGGTGAGTGCACAATACATAGATTGTTTGAAAATAAAATTACTTTTGGACAAGTAAAAAAAATGAATGGGTCTGAAACAATAATACTAATGTACGAAACAAACTTGTACTATAGCAATGTTGACGAAGAAATGCCATGAGCAACAAAAGTTTGCGGAAAAGGGAAGGAGAAGATTGTGGCTAAACTAAGTGAGACAAGGTAAAAAAAAATCTCTCTCTAATCACCTTTTTAATAACAAATATTAAAAAAATTAATAGGTCTGAAACACACATCCTAATGTATGATATGGAACTTGTTACGAACAACAACGAAATTGCAGAGGGGGAGTTTGTAGATGAAGATGATATTGAGGAAACTTTGTAAGCTGGTGATGAGGAAATTTCGTAGAAAGATCCTAGGTATCTAACATTTCTTATTCACATAAATACATGTGGTTACATATGACCTAAGATATTCAATTCTAGTTAGGTATCTTACATTTCACCATGTTACTCACAGGTGGAGTGTCTGATGTTCACCATGAATAGCAGGACATCTGATTACTTTCATCCTGAAATGCGAGGCGCAATAACAAGCTGTTGATGAGCTAGGATTCACAGTGTTGTTGTCGCTACAGTCTAACAGTGTTGATAGGGATCTTCATACGTGGTTAGTCAACAAATTAAACCCCGATACCTGTTGGAATTCTTGGCGCACCAATAGATTTTGAGATAGTACTTAAGCTCATGAAGATAAGTTTGAGTCCATAGGAAGCTATATGTATCTCACCTAGGCTCATCTCAGCTAGAAGTAGCTGGGTTTAACTCACCATAGTTTGAGGGCAACTATAAGTAGTTGACCTCAGCTCATCCCAGCTTAGTTTAGCTAGTACTAGCTAAACGCAGCTCATGATAGCTCAAGGGTACCCAGAAGTAGCTCCCCTTAGCTCAACTCTAGCTAGAAGTATGATGTGAACCTTCCTGAATTGGAACAAGGTTCATCTAGCACTGGATCTAGCTTGTTGAAAATTGGATGATAGTTGTGGACTCTCTTCACCTCCTTACTCAATGGTAAGGCAATCAAGAGTTCTTGTCCGGGATGAGAGCGGGTTTATCACCTCCTTTCTCAAGGAAAGACAATCCAAGACCTTAATTCTAAGCATGAATACATGAACTTAGAGGCTGGAAATAGAGATAGCAGCTGAGAACATAACTTGAGCTTTGCTCACTTGAAATTGCATCAATAATGTTCTAGGGCTCAAATGAGCTACAAGGTCACTTAAATACCTAACAATTCAGAGATACTTAGTAAGGGTACTTAAGTAAATGTGTAAATATGGATAATATTTTCAACATATGGCTCACTAATTAATTTTCCAAATAAGAGAAGTAAAAAGTGGGAAATTAACTAGTGAAAACAAGTCTGACGACTCTTCTTACGTGATGGTCAATTGCTAGGTGCGAGGGTGGTGCGCGGGAGTCAGGGGTCGCGTCATTGAATCTTTAATTTCCATAAAATTGAAGTTCAGCTATAAGAGGGTCGCGCGGGGTTGCACAGGGTCGTGCAAGGTTGCGAAAGGGGTCACGCAGGCCTCCTCTATTGCTCGGAACGAGGGTGACTTGGTCGCGCAAGGCTTGGGTCTCGCCGTGCACAATAGTGGGGTAGGGCCACACGGGGTCGCACTATTAACGGCCGTACGGAGTGTCCCTTGCCCAGGATGGTGGCACCATTCTTCAGGGGGGTCGCGACAACCATCGGGGGTCGCGTCGAGTCCCAGAATTCCCCAACTTTGAGCCAAGTTAGGCTCAGATCTCCATTGTTACTTGAGTATTGTTTTACATTGATTCCAAGGAGATGAAACTTGAGCTTCAAGTATTCTTCATCTTTTTTGTATTCCTTGATTGCCATCAACCCCATGAATTGATTGAGATCCTCCTTAGCTTTCTTCGTCCTTGATCTGGTCATTGGTCCTCCAAGGCTTTGAATTGGGCTGAGCTTGATCTTTGGTGGCTTGGTCTTCAAGTTATCCTTCTTCTTGGGATTGAGTTGGACTTGAAGTAATGTCCACATCATACCCTCCCTCTTCAAAAGAATCTGTCCTCAGATTCTCATCTTGAAGTTCACCTACATAAGGAGACAAATCACAAACATTAAAGGTAGCATGAACATTGTATGATCTGTCAGAGGGTAAATCTAAAGAATATGCATTATCATTAAGCTTTTTGGTAATTTGGAATGGTCCATCTCTTCAGGGGGCTAGCTTGTTCTTTATAGCTTAGGGAAAACTTTCCTTCCTTAAGTGTAGCCACACCCATTCGTCAACTTCAAAGTTATGTGGGGACTTCCTTCCTTTGTTGGCTCGCTTGGCATAAGCCTTACTACTCTTCTCAAGTTGCTTTTGCACTTTGAGGTGAAAATCCTTCATACTCTCAGCCTTTTCCTCCCACCTACATTAAGAACATCCACA
>JBBYHH010504519.1:0-19539 GCA_038382905.1 Daphne laureola
CATTCTCTCTACCAAATATTACTGACTTAAGCATCGGAGGACCCTCCACCGGGAACAACTCCGGCGCGGTTCATAGACTTTGTCTGTTGTGCAGATCGAACCAACAAGACATGGAGACAGAGCTGAACGTGATCAAGACTAGACGAAAGAGACTCGAAGGCGTGGTGATTCTCAACGAAGAACCGCCACCAGTTAGCTTTTCAAATTCAACCCTCAAGTATTGTTATATTTCCTTGGTCCTTTAATTTTTTATTTATGGTTATAATTAAGACCCATTTTTTTAGATTACTCTTTTTTATAACAATTTGATGTTATTTTTTTAGCTTTTCAAATTAAACCGTCAAGTTTTTATATTTCCGTGATACTTTTTTTTTTTTATGATCATAACTAATATCCAATTTCTTAAAAAGTTCTGCTCATTCTCTTTTCTTAGTATTTAAATATTAGTTTTTTAGTTTTTTTTTTTTAATAAAATGGAGATGTTGTTTTCTTTCTTTTTCCAATTTACTCTATTATCTTATTTTCACCGTTTTGCTCATTTTCTTTGATACTTATAAATTAGTGATATCAATTTTTTTAATCAATTTACTGATATTTTTTATTCCTAAAAAATATAAAATTATTTTTTACTCAGTTATATTTTTTGATAGAAAAATCATTTATCTTTATTTCAAGTGTAATTAAAGTTTGCATGCTCAATTTTTTGGGATTATATATTTTAAATTTTTCTAACTTTAAAATTATAATTCTAAGTTACTTATATTTCATATTTGAGTTAGTTATAGTTCAAATATTAAATTCCTTAGTTTTTTATATTTTAAAATTATTATCTAGCATGAATGTTGGATATTCTCTCAATCAAGTTAATACAACTATACTAGAAGAATATTGTTAGTTATAGTTTTTTTTTTTTTTTAAATCATGTTATTCTCTGATTTATTTTCTCCCTCTTCTACTTTCATATTTTGAATTAGGCACAAGTATTGTATTTGTTTTTTGTTACCCATTTTCCTCAATTTTAATCTTCAATTTTTAATTTCAGCCTAAATATTTCATATTGTTTATTTTTTACGCCATTAGATAAGCTCATTTTTCATTTACAATTTTTTTATTATTCACTAATATATGTTGGAATTAGAATCCGCAACAGGTAGAAAAATCCTAGTATTTGACTAATTTTAAGTCCTCATTGTGAATTTTCCACTTTCTCAATGGCTTAATTGTGCCTTTTGTGATGCTTTTGAGCAATCTTAAGTTCTCATTGTGATTTTCCACTTCCTCAATGGATTAACTGTGCCTTTTGTTATGCTGTTGAGCAACATTCATATTTCGAGTAATCTTAAGTCCTCAATTGTGAATTTTCCACTTCCTCGATGTATTAATTGTGCCGTTTGTGGTGCTGTTGAGCAGCGTTCACATTTAAAGTAATCTCATGTCCTCAATTGTGAATTTTCCACTTGCTCAATGTATTAGTTGTGGCTTTGTGCCTTCTGTAGTGCTGTTGAGCAGCATACAAATTTCGAGAAATCTTAAGTACTCAGTTGTGAATTTCCGCTGCCTCAAATTTTTTCTCCTTTCCCCAAGTTGAGATAGTTTTTTTACCCATCAAATCGTGAGTTCTATTTAGGTTCACTATATTTCTCTTTACTTTTCAATTTCTACTTTTCATAGAGTGTGTTCGCCGCTTCATCTTTGTGGGAAAATCTGGGACGAATTGGAGTTTTGGTTTAATGTTAATGAGAAAAAAAAATTGCAAGAAAATGTTGATTCGATTATAGATTTTTGTTTATGAAGAACATACCGTTAATGATATGATTCTATAATTGAGATAAAACACCCAAAAGCAATTATAAGTAGGTGTCTATTTACAACACATGTAGTATTCCACATGTCATGAAAATATCAAATTTACCTTTTTAATAAATGTCTAAGATGGGCATTTTAGTCTGTAGCATGTTAGGTTAGCTAGTTGGGTTAGTTAATTAGTAGTATACTTAAGTAGGTATTTTTATAATGTGATTATTTGGAGGTAGTCTCATTTGGAATACTTGAAAAAATATCTGCTAGGGTTTTTTGACGTTTTGTCTGCCACCGCCGACGAAGTGCCGCCTACTACCGGCATTCCGTTCGGCTTCCCCACAAGACCGGCATCCTAGTTTCACCTGACGACACCTCTTTGTTCTTCCTAGCGCTACTGACAAACAGGAAGACATCAGTCTGCCGCCGCCTATGGTTGGCTCCTCAATCCCAGCAGCATAGTGATTTTGGCGTTTCGACGGGGCTCGTTTGCTCGAAGAAGGCCGGTGTGCTTCGTTTGGTTTTTTGCTCAGTGGCGTGGTTCACAGGTCGACCTCTGAAGTGTGCGTTCATTTTAGCTGCAACGTTCATCGCAAGTACAACGATGTGGGCAGGGTAACTTCACCCTTCGCGCCGCTTCTGACCGCGTAAACGACTATGGCGGCTTCTAGTTGTCCTTGCTGGATCTCTTCGTGTTTTTTCCTCTCTGGGAACATAGTTTTCTTCAGGGGCAGTGGCATCCGCTTAATTGATTCAAAAAATGCGAGTTGTGGTTCCCTCCTCAGAAGTGAATATGTGTTTGTTGCAGGCCTCAATTACATATGTGTTGTCGGAGCAGGGACGCGGGGCTGGTATGAGATGGTGAAGCTTGGTGGATCAGGGATCGTGTTGTGTTTTGCTGTGTTCGGGTTCTGGTCGGGGTTGGATATTTGGTGAATTGAAGCACAAGATCATGCTTTCTTGGTGAATGGAGGATCGTCGCTTGATGGGGTCAGGGGACTCCCGGCTCGCGACCGACTACTAAAGCGTCGTCCGCCTACTACTATGGGTGATAGGACCACCCAAATTTTGATACTCTTATTTAACTGGCGGTGAACCTTATTCTGTTTTAGTTTTGCATCAGTTTTGCTGCTTGTTACTTGTTTATTATCTCCAAATCTCTCTCCTAACTCCCCGTCAACGCACTGTTGTGACGTGCCAACACCATTTTGCTTAGATAGAGCATATCAGGAGTGTTGGATGCTCGCTTTCGCAGCTTTCAATCCATCACGATGTGATTAGTGTTCATTGATCTTTTTAAGTGGAGATGGAGCAGTTAGAGATTGCTTTGTCAGGTTGATTTTAGTAGACTATTAGGTAACTTATTAAACTATTTGCTCAAGCATTTTTGTATCATTGTTCAGTGCTCCTATCTTTCTTTCCTCACTTGTTTTACTTGGATTTATTCCTAA
Source organism: Daphne laureola (assembly GCA_038382905.1). Classification (NCBI taxonomy): domain Eukaryota; kingdom Viridiplantae; phylum Streptophyta; class Magnoliopsida; order Malvales; family Thymelaeaceae; genus Daphne; species Daphne laureola. The sequence goes on from JBBYHH010504519.1 coordinate 3,249, forward strand.
TAAAATAAATCTACCAATTTCAAAAAAAGGTAGATGTTTTTTCACATATGATAAATAAACGGACTCCAATTATAATCATGTTAATTAAGATCATTTACATTTTTTTTTTTTTTTGGTGTCTTGAACCTCCAAGGAGTGGTTAAGCTCTAAGTATCTTCTACCTAGTACCTATATGGAAAGAAGAAGATCACTTACACTTTCATACAAGTAGTTTTCTAATTATAAACATAGGGTGGTAAATTAATCAGTAAATTTAATTTTCCTTTTTTTACAGAAGACGGCTCAATATTATTTTTAATGAAAATAATACAAACTAGAGTTTGAATGCCCTAAATAAATTAGAAAGCTTAAAAACAACGAGCAACTAGCACTGTTTAGCAATAATAAGAAATAAACTAAAAGTAACTGATAATAGTATGGAGAGAAATAACAAGAGACATCAAGCACAGGACTTAGAATAGTAGCCAGCACGAGACATGTCCACCTCCAACAGAAGCTGCCAACCAGCCAATAACAAGCACATATAGCAGATTTATATTAATCATCAATCTCGCGCACGACATTCCAATAAGATTTCCAAAGAAACCAATGTCATCTTGCTATAACCGTGCTAATAGAAGCAGAACAAGTAAACCAAAGGATACCAACATCCAAGCCAAGAAAGCAGAATCTCCTAACCACTCCACCACAGTATGAAACAAGAAAAAACAATCCACTAGTAATCCAAGATAGATTACTTGGATATGAGCGAACTGAACCACTACTCAACTCCGTCCAGAACTGACCCCTCATGGCTCTGGATGAGACAGAGAGTCCCCATGCCCCATCAAACTACGGGTCACTGCATCTACAACCGCCATTGAGATACGCGCTTTCTTCAGGGGCCGCCCCACCCCTAAAGATATAACATTCCTTTTTCCTTTGCCAGATCTCTTAGTCTCTCTCCTAAAGCAAGCAGTTGATGTCTGTGTTTGCCTCACCGGAACCTCCACTAGAGCCAGCTCATTGTTCACCGTTTCAGTTTGAACATACTCTTCAACTGGGACAACTGCTAGGTCACCCGCTACTGGAGTGGCCATTGGAGGATCCGAAACCCGCTGGGGCTTTGGCGGGACCTGAGCCGCTTGTTCCTGCTGCTCAACCGGTGGTGGAGCCGCCTCCCTCCTCTGCTCTTCATTAGCCAATATGCGATCATTTTTGCGACGAGACGATGGATGACGAAGCCAATCACAAAACTGTTCCCCGACAACAATATTTTTCCCCGAAACCAGACACTCCTTCTCAATATGAATAACACATCCACAACGATAACATAAATCAGACAAACGTTCATATTGTAGGAAGAATGAGCAAGTGTTACCTTCCACCACAATTTTGATGACGTCCACCAAGACCCGAACCCGAAGGGCCGGACCGTCCACATCCACCACCGAAACCGGACCAATGAGGGCACCCAGGGATCTAGCCATCAACACAATATACCAATCATATGGTACGTCAATAACATGCACCCAAAAACTCAGTTTAGTAAAATCAAGGGATGACGAAGAGACTCCCTGTTTCAGTAGTAGCATAACCACAAGCCGACCATTGAAAGACCATGGTCCTTGATCGAGGATACGTTGTGCCTGCTCCACCGAATCAAAGGTGAACATGAACACATTAGACACAAATTATGAAGCCGCTGGTTTGATCGAGTAATTGATGCCAAGCCAGGCATTCTTGAAGACAACCAAGAGGATATCCAATGGAACCGGCCGAGAAGAGAGAACTCGGCCTGCGATCACACCCCCTGGCGGCGGACGATCGCACCAAGTAAGGTGACCACAACCTCCTCCTCCTCCCTGGACAACGCGAGGTGCTTGAGCCTTGCCCCAATAGCGTCCATCGTGCGGTTGGTGTGAGCGAGAACGGAGAAGCACAACAAAATCGTGGCAGACTTGATGGGTGGAGCAACACGGCGATGGGCTAGTGTCGTGCGAGCGGCCGAGTGGAGCGATCCGAGGAGCACAGACGATAGGAGACATGGCAAAGCAAGCCGGTAGTCACAAGCTGCAAGACTTGGACCGAAAGAAACACCTAGTGGAGGCGCTATGCTCTGCTGGAGTTTGAGATTTCACAATCGCTAAATTAGTAAATTTAATCTAAATAATCACTTTCTTGTATTGCACGATGCATCCCACCACCACGAGATGAAGAAGGCCATTTTTCTAAATAATCTAATCTCTATGCGTGCGTGTGCTTGCCACACGCAACACCAATTGCAATAATGTCCACGTCCTCCACCTTCACATCTATTGGAAAGGAAAGGAAATGGTATGCCTCTAAACGACATTGCCAAATCCCATATCGAAACGTAATCTCTTAATTATTATTTTTTTAATCCTTTTTTTCTTTTGATATGAGTTCTTAGTTAATTTCAAAGCCAATTCATCTCCTATTTACAGTGACACGCACCAATATTTTCTCCAACTCCGATCCAATTACTCCATCTATCTCAAAAAAATTTAAATATTTTATTTTCAGTATTTAATCTATAATTTTGTTTCTTCAACATTTTAATGTAAAAAATTAAATAATTTATATGTAAATGATAATTTAATATTTTTAATTTTTAAATATAAAATTTTAATTTTTTTTTTTAACAAATTCTTTTTAATAATAATTTGAGTTAAATATAACATTAAAAGGCAAATGCGTAAAACATTTTAATAGGAAGGTAGTACAAGAAATTGCTTAAGTCAACATTCTCAGATTTTTTTTTTCCGCTGCATCCAACAATTGCACATAACTATACACATATTCCTCTAACTAAACCAACTTCAACAAGTTTGGACAATTTTCAAAATGCATTGTGAAAAATATCCAGAAAAAAAAAAGTAAAAAAAAAAGACATAAATAGAACGCACAAGACAAGTGAACTCTCAAGTCTCAGGTAAAGCTAAGGTGGTTTGCTCATCTCACAAGCAAGATTGCTTCGGTTGTGTCACCAGTTCTCAGATTCCAGAAATTGTTTTCAAGATCAAAACTTTCATCATCTCTTCTCTGAAACAACTTGACCCGATTCCCTGGAGATGGCAAGGAACTACTTTTACAGTGACCTTCTCCCTTTTACAGCCATGGTGACTATGGAGTGTGCCAACGTTGGCCTCAACACACTCTTCAAAGCTGCAACTTCAAAGGGCATGAACAAATATGTCTTTGTTGTTTATGCTTATGGCTTAGCTGCTCTTGTTCTCCTTCCTTCCCCCTTCTTCTCCAACAGGTCTGAATTCGTTTTTATTCCCAATATAGAGTAATTCATAATCTGATGAACTCATAATTTTCATTCCCTTAAATTTCTGGGCAGATCAAGAGTACTTCCCCAGCTCAGCTTTCCTGTAATCTGGAGAATTGCTCTCCTTGGCCTAATTGGGTAAACAGATCACTGTTTGATCTGGATCTCTCTTTTTCAGTACTACTGACAACATATGGAGATTCAGCTCAACTGGGTTTTTTTTTTTTTTTGTTTTTTTTGTTTTTGGACAGCAATAATAGTTTTTTAATTAAAAATAAGAAAAATACACCATAACCCATTAACTGGGTTTTTTATTTGATCAGGAGTTCATCTCAGATCATGGGGTACACAGGGATCAGTTTCAGCTCACCAACTCTTGCATCTGCCATCAGCAACCTCACTCCAGCTTTCACCTTCATTCTTGCCATCATTTTCAGGTCTATACTGTATTTGGTTGGAACATGCAAAGTGTAAGTTTGAGCAGTCTCACTCTAACGACGCCGGTTTATTGCTTTGGTTTAAAGGATGGAGAAGGTGGCAGTGAAAAGCAGCAGTAGCCAGGCCAAGGTTGCTGGCACCATTGTATCAGTTGCAGGTGCATTTGTGGTGACTTTGTACAAGGGTCCAGCAATCATCATAGCCTTAACACAATCAACTTCTTCCATCAACCAACTCCTCCTTCAGTCATCACAGCATTCCAATTGGATCCTTGGTGGGGTTTTTCTCACTTGTGAATATATCTTGGTTCCATTATGGTACATCGTTCAGGTACATACATAAATATTGAACACAACACAAGTGAATGATACAAATAGTAGTCACAAGATTGTGTTTGGTTGGTTCAAACAGGTACAAATCATGAAGATCTATCCTGCAGAGCTGACTGTAGTGTTTTACTATAATCTGTGTGTGAGCGTCATAGCTGCAATCATTGCGTTTGTGATGGAAGGGAACTCGAGCGCTTGGATAATGAAGCCAAACATAGCACTGGCATCTGTCATTTGTTCGGTAAGAAAAGAACTCACTTTGAAATCTGGTGCAACACAGAATTTCATAGTAGCACTGTAAATGAAATGAATGGCACAGGGACTGTTTGGGTCATGCCTGAACAATGCTGTTCACACATGGGTGTTGAGGTTGAAGGGGCCGGTGTTCGTAGCCATGTTCAAGCCTCTGTCAATTGCCATCGCGGCAGCCATGGGCGTTTTGTTCCTCGGTGATTTGCTCCACCTTGGAAGGTCAGTACTGTATCAAATTCCATTCCCTATTCAAAGTGTTCCTTGGTTTAGTCTTCAGTCTTCATCATAATCACCATCGCTTGTGTTGCAGCCTCATCGGAGCCACCATAATCTCCATTGGCTTCTACACCGTTATGTGGGGAAAAGCAAAGGAAGAGATGAGGGAAGAGGAATACACAGCAGGTTGTTTAGAGCCATCATCTACCCAAAAGACTCCTCTATTGCGCAGCCATAAAAACGAACAGGTTTAGTAGGAAAAAATTTGTGCTGTGCAACCCCAAGGATCCAAGGAGCATATATGTATGTAACCATTTTTACAGATGTCCAAGAACTGCTGCTCTTCATTCTAGTAACATTTGTACATGCAAGTAAGAATATTACTACAATGAATTGAATATATGTGGGTTTATGCAGTCACTGGTAAGATCAAAAGAACAACAAGCATATGAATCATCATTTAACTGCATCACTTGACCTTAATCAACCAAAAAACTTGAACATTTACGCAGAATCTTTTCAGGAATTTTTTTTTTTGAAGAGAATAAAGAAACAAGTTCTATAACCTTCTTCTGGTGAATCTGTTTGTACATATGAGATGCCTTTTCAACCCGACGGGTTTGAAATTACTGGGAGTCCGCCTCTTGAAGAGACGGGCTACTGCCAGCTTGTGAACACAAAATTGCACCTTTCTAATACCGGGGCATTCAGAAACACCATTCAATTTTCTTCTTCAGTTGTTCCCTAAACCTCCTTCCGCATGCTCTTCTCTCAGGCCTTAAGATCATCAGACATTGCAGAAGATATGCAATGCGTTTCCAGGATATCCAAAGTGGCAGCTCTCGCGGTCTTGGTCTCCAATATCACCAGCTGCAGTTAAAACAATCAGAGTGAGTAAAGCAACTTTAAATGTATTAAAACTCCAAGTATGTATGAACATCTATATGCATGGGTATGAGAATGCAAAGAGCGAAAACCTGTTGATACTCTAGATCAAATCGTAAGTATTCATCAGTGCAATTCTCCACCAAATCAGCTAAGCTCTTCAAATTCTTAACGGGGTTACCATTGAAAGAATGAACCTAAACAAACAAAGGCTGAAGAAAGTCAAACTGCTTCCAAGGCACATCAACAACTAAGCACAAAAACTAAGAGTCCTCGGTGAAATCCGACCTGGGTATTTACAATATCTTCATATCCAATATTGCTGTCAGACACAAGCACCTGCAATGTTAAGAATGGAGTATTAAGTTTTAAACTTACACATAGAATCTTAAGCTCTTGTGGTGTTACAGTGCAAATCAGCATCTACAATGATAATGATGTAATGGAGAGCAGTGAACAGATGCATTTGAGGGAGAGATACCTGTGAGATGACAACAAGCTGTTCATCTATAGATTGTGCCATTGCATGGAGATGCTTATCCAGCAGCTTTACTGGTGCATCAAATTCATAGTCCTTCCCATACTGAATGTTTAACAGAAATGTTAGGAAGAGGCAAAGGTAAGAACTTAAGGAAAGTAATAAGTGTATCAATTCAGCTTCAAGCTTCAGACAAAACTCAAATTCAAGAAGTTCACTTCGAGACACTCAAACTGGATATGAAAGATAACAGAAAGTTAACGACATTATAACAATATATCAGGTTGGAACAATTAAAAAGCATGTGTCACCAATTTATATTGCAAATGGAACCAGTTACATAGTTTTAGTAATGAAGACTTGATACATAATCAATAATAAGTCCAGCCACAAAATTTCCTTTTTCGATCAAGCATGTATGCATGCAAGCCCACCAATGTATGTGTAAAATGTAGAATCTGGTCAAAATAATCTAAAAAATACTCAGATGCAAAGTAAATATTCAACTCTAGATAAACTTAGAATTAGAAAACTCACACCTGCTTACATGCACAATTGACAGCCCGCATTAAAAAAGGACCCTACTTACATCTTTTAAACAACCAGTACACACTACACAGCACAGCAAATCCTTGCTCCCATCACATAAAACTCAATTAAAACATTATATTAGAGACTATCCACTGTTATAGGACTTTAGATGGAACACTGAACATCTAAACAGATCAAACAGTCAGGATGGTAAAGCAAGGGGCAAAAATTAGACATGAGAAGCACAGGATAGCAGTTAGACATGACAACTATGCTAATCCAGCTAGAGATGAGGGAACTGGATCAGAGGCAGATCTTGGCAAAATGTGTAGCATAATATCACAACTGACCTCAGAGCGTAAATATGGAACCGTGACAGCCGTAAAAACAAATCCACCAACAATGTAATACGAAGGAGGTTTTCCATTTGTATGTGCAGTAATGAGCCTCTTGTGTGTCGCCAATTTTATTTTAAATTCCAGTATCTTTGAATTGCGAAGAACTTTTACTACAGCAGATTCCCCAGTATACTTCTGAGAAACAAGATAACTGAAACCAATGCGCTCTCCATGCCTGAAAGGAACTGAAAAGAAAAAACTTAAATCAGGTGAATACAGGACAAAATTTAATGTCAATGGTAGAAAACATACTGAAATATGATAATTCTGGTAATGAATGTCATGTTCAAGTTGCATCAGCATCGAATTCAAGCAAGGAAACAAACAACACGACAAAAATTCAAGCATGATAAAATTCGAAGTAGGATGACTGTTTTCAGATTCATGTAAGCCAAAAGTGGAAGAGACACTAGATAGTTGGATCATGCACAGCCACTAACTTGGGAGTTGAAATCCAGTGAAGAATGATCAATCAATACATGTTAGCTTTGGATTTAAAGCAACTTTAGAACAGGAACAAACTGAGCAAAGGAATAGTGGTCTCACCAACAAATCTTCACTGTACCAACTCTCTCAAAACATCATTCAGATCTTCTAGATCATTACTAAACATGGAACAGAAGGTTCCCTGCTCGAAAAAATATCTGAAGCAGTTAACTCAGGTATCCATTTATTGGCTCAAATCTGAATTACTGGAGTTGGCTTTCGTTGAGTTGAAGGTTAAGTTACTCTACAAATTCCAAACAAGGCAAAATCCTTTTCACTAACTCCACCAAAGTGAGCGTAGACCTACCATTACTTCCTGTTCTTAGACAGCATCCTTGCTCATAGTAAATCTATTGCATCACATTGGATATGCTCAAAACCAACTAAATTGACCTTCACAAATCTTGTCTGAAATACTCCCTCCGTCCCAGAACGATTGAAACGTTTTCTTTTTCAGGTCGTCTCAGAAAGTTTGACATGTTTGCTTTTAAGGAAACCTTTATTATTTTTTTCTTTATAACCATCAATTTTCCTTCACCACTCAAAATGATACTTTTGTATTATATGCATATTTTGCTTTCTTACCCCAAAGTCTTCAACACTCCTTAATCAACGTGTCGAGTCAAAGCCTTCATCCAGTTTTAAGTAAACCCCGGTTAATTAATTGCAGCTACTAGATTTTCACTACTTCAATCCCTTTTTCTAGCTCTAGCTTTAATGATTGAATCCACTTATGGTTTCAACAGGTAGGATTTATCATGTAAGAGTATAAATAATGTGTGTATCTATCTCGCACACCTTCCATCAGCTGGTCCATAATTAAGATAAATAATATGATATCTAGCTTTGATGCCTCTAGAACTGTAACTTCATATAGTATAATCCTTAAACAGTAATCGTTATAAGTTACATTACTGAACTTTTTCTTCACTAACGCTGACCACAAGTGTTCTGTAGATGCTCTTTAATATGCTTTCCCAGGATAGTACAATATTAATGTCACTTATCTTTCCATCTTTTCTAACCTCCAACAGTCTACATGGGTCTTACTCATTAGCTTAAATAGTCCAGGACAGAAAATATAACATCGAAGGATAAAAACCAAATTAAACATATTTTGGAGGGGGAAAAACTGAAAGAGCACCCAGGTTTGGGTGGCATCTCTGAAGATGATGTGGTATGTCCATTAACTAAATAAGTAAACGACCAATTTACCTGTTCCATCATTGGCAATTTTTTCCCCATCAAAGCTTAGGATAATATCTGAAGGCTTCAGAAGATGAGATTCTGGAGCTGTTGGTTCAATTCTTCTGATACGGACACCTTTCTGATCAGATTTCATACCCATTGCTGCACGCATATCAGGATTCTCCATTTTTTGCCACTCAATTCCAAGAACAGGGAAGCCTAATAATAATTAAAAACATCAGAGCTTAAATGAAGACTAAATGCAATAGTCCACTCAAACTCCACCACCACAATTATCATTGCAAGTTGCAAGCAATATGAGGGAATAGGAGGTCACATAATTTGTAACTGAAGTACAAAGTTTAAATAAATTGAACTGCAACCGAAAATAAGGTAGAAAGGGAACTATAGGGAATGAGGATAACACAGTAAATAATATGATACCTGTGTATCCCCCATTTTTTTCATAATCCTGAATGAAATGCATGATAACTGGTGTAGGTATGACATAACCAATATTCTCAGCATCTTCATGCTTCAAGGACTGAAATGCAATGCCAACACATTTTCCTTTATCATTGAATGCAGGGCCACCCGAGTTTCCTGAGTTTATGGCTGCATCAATCTGCACACATGTATACATATGAAAAGTTGGTAATATGTAACACCTAGAATATGTAGCATGTCACTTCAAATAGTGCAACCTGCAGTCCTAGAAGCTCAGTTGATCCATGCACATATGATAGTATCTCAATACGAGATACAACACCACTTGTTACAGAGATTGTGTCACCTCCAATTGGGTACCCCACAACGGTAACTGCATCTTGGAGAGCAGGTAAATCACCAAATTCCACAGGCGAAACTCCTTCCCAGAACTCATCATCACTGACTGTTAGCAAGGCTGTACCATCAACAACAAAAAAAAAATCAGTTTAGTATATATACTCCTGCATGCACAAAGAATGATACAAGTACCTTTGAACAAAAAAAGATCAGAAGACATATTATATAGCCAAGTAACAACAAATGAAAAACCGAAAACATGCAACACATCAAATTGATTGTTTCTAGTCGCATTAGAGATCGGAGTTCACAAGATTTACCTAAGTCACTGAGCTATATAGTTTATAAACTCTGAGTTAACATTTAAACAAGTCACCAACCAGAGTCAATACATATTTTAAAGAGTTATTATTCCCCATCCATCCATCTGAAGATAAAAAGAACAGAAACGTAAACAATCTATCACACTTAACGATATAAACTCTTGAAACAAGTTTCAGCACATACAAACTCGTGCTGCATTGTGTGAAAATACAGCAAAGCGTAGAAAATACTTGAATGAAACTATCTTTACCGCAGTAAGACCTATGCTGCTCAACATTTTACAGTGAGACCATCAACTTCGAGACTGATGGTGTGTTCTATACATGTATTTTCGTCAAAATTCCATCAACAACCCATCATATCAACCATTTGACTCCAATTTCTCATCTCATAAACATCACATCAATTTCAAATATTCACAAAATCCTCTAAAATTATCATCAAAAGAACACACCCTGAATATGCAACAGATATGCAACAGATATAAGCAAGCACAACCAAACGGATACGTTGATGAACTAACAGTGCAATGGTGTAACTACACAAGCTCACCCACATGTTACCAACAACAACCTACCAATGTAAGAGAAGAAAAAGGCAGCAAGATAACCAATAAAAAGAAACCAAAATGTTTCAAGTCATTGTTACCTATGTCGCACTCAGTTCCAATGGCCAAAACGGTGGCCAAGTACTTGGTGTCGGAGCCACGCTTCTTGAGCTTCACCTGTGTGTGATGCTCAACAGAATGAGCGTTTGTCAACACTCGCCTCCCACCGATGATGAACCCACTACTGCTAGAGCTATATTGTCGCTTCCTTTGCCATGGCAACGAGAAATTAGGCTCCGTATGCACACAAAACACCTTCACCACAGCGTCCATTGCCGGCATCACCCTGGCCACGGTCTCCCACTTGGCCGGCGGCATCTGCGCCTCCGCCACTCCATTCGACAACGACGACACGCCGTTGCAGAACGGCCTACGCTCCGGCGAGCCCACATGGGGCTCCGGGTCCTCCATGTGGGGGCCGTCCTTTCTGGGCCGGCCTCGACCACGGCGACCCGGAGCCGGGTTGTTGGCAGGTGCGGGTTCTGGAGCGGGCGATGTGGGGACAGAAACGTCATCTTTGGGATCGGCATCCATGGTTTCGTTGGCGGCTGAAGATTTGAGCTTGCGGCTACGTTTCCTCTTCTCGCCCATTTCGAGGGTTTTAGGGTTTGAGATTATTTCCCAGAAAGGAACTCTTGGCGCTTCAGAGACGAAGACAATGAAATCAAAATTGGGAAACTGTGGATCTTCTCTGAAGCAGAGAGTGGCTTGTTGAGGAAAGGAGGACGGTGGAGAAACGGAATTGATAGCAGACGAACATTGGGCCTGTGAGAAGATATTGGACCGGCACTTGGGTCACAGCAAGCCCATTTCTAGTTTTTGTTTGCACATTTTCCTTCTATACATTTATTTATAACAAATGCACAGTATATATTCTACTTCCTTTACCCCAATTAATATTACACTTTAATTTTATTGTTTTAAAATTTAATATTTAATTCAAATTTTAAAAAAGATAAAAAATTCTAAAAAAATCAGAAAAAATACATTTAGAAAGGTTACACTTCAAATTATGATATGCATATAAATTATTTAACTTTAAATATCTAAACATTTATTAAAAAAAACAAATATTGATTAAATACTGTAAAATAAAAAAAGAAAGTGTAATATTATTTAAAGACGGAGGAACTATACATTTACAACAAATGTATCGTAGTTGTACTGAGCCTTTAGCTAATGGTTAGACTCCTGAAGATATGGTCGTAAATGAGTCGAGCCTTTATCGAACTTATTCGAACTTAAAACTTGACTCATGTGTTACTAAACATTGTTTTATCGAGTTTCGAGTTCGAGTAGAGTTCATGGGTCGATAATTTTATCCAGTCAAGTTTGAGCGGATCTGAGTTTGACTCGATTGCTTATCGAATAATCGAGCTTTATATATTTTAAAGACTAACTTGTTAACTTTATTTTAACCTAAATTTTCAAGTTTTCGAGCAGCTCCTGAGCTATTGAGTTGAACTCGAGCATAGTTTGGATTTAATAGACAGGTTTAATTTCGAGCAGCTCATGAGCTATTGAGCCGAACTCGAGCATTACATAGACACGAATTTGAACCTTTATCATAAAAAATTCGTCGAACTTTCGAGCCGAGTTCGAACTTGATCAGAAACATTCGAGCCGAGCTCGAGCAAAGCACAATTCGAGGTCAGCTCGGTTCATTTGCATACCTACCTGAGGATATGAGGTGGCGGTTTTGGGTTCAATGTTTCACCATTCACAATCCCTTGTGTATAAAGAAAATATATGTTGTAAATGAATGGTTTTAGACTGTTAGGCCACTTCATCCAATTTTATTTTGTTTCTTTTGATTGTTCAATTAGATAATAAAAGTAACTTTAACTTTTTTTCCCTTGGGCATTCACACATACACTTTTTCATTTACATGGTGTTAGTACCCTAGCTACTTTATTCTTTGAGTGTAGGATGATATTATATACGTATATGTTCATACATTTATGAAAGTTGTTATTATAGATGAATATTTGTACATTAATTGGGTTTTGTCACCTCACTATATTTATGAAAGACCAATGGAGATGCATTAATTTAGCTGTACAAAATTAACAGCTCTGAAAATAGTTAAACAAAATTAACCAATGAAGATGCACTAATCCCTGTGGAGTATCTGTTTCCATGTTGTGAGTATGTATGATCATGTGCGTTTGTTATGCATCTAGTTGTGTATTTGTCACGGAAACGACGAAGCAGCAGAAAGCCTAACAAAGCGCTTGAAAACTCCAGGTTTGCTTGGACCGCAAATAAGATGGTAATTGATAAACTGCTACTGCTACTGCTGCTGCTGCTACTTACAGTAATTAAATCAAATCAAACCTGTGTGTGGTACCCTAAAGTACTACTGCATGATGTTCTCAGATGACAAAAACCCTACTTATCTTTATCTTTAGCAGCTTCCTGCATTAGAATCACCATGAGAAAGTCATTCCACAAATCGATCGGCCCAGGCAAGCACCAATGAACACAATCATTGTAGCCCTTCATCCATTTGTTGCCCCAGAACTGTCCCGGATGTCCATCAGGCCTCATCAGCATTGCCCCAGTTACATCCATTGTCGCGAACCTCTTCCCTTTCCGCCCCCCTTCCCTTTTCGCCACCGCGATCTCTTCGACCTGCACCTTCCTCATCTCCCATTCACTTCTAAACCTCCCCCGGTCCTCCTCTTCCCTGAAAGGCCTCGTCCGGTTGCACCTTCCTCCCGTGTTCCAAGCCCCTTCCTCGAAATGCGCAGGAGAGAATGTTCGGAGAAGCGTAACCTTAGCGTTGCAATTCTTGCAGCGATTTACGTGCTTGAATGCTGCTCGAAACGCCATCTTTAGAGCTGACGAAACATCCAACTGCTTCACGCCAGGTTCATCGCAGTAAACGCATCCGACTACATTCGTGGTCGTGTTGTGGAGGTAGAGAGGGCGGAAGAACCAGTGAGCGTTCGAGATGATGATGTAGTCTACATTTCTGACTTCTTTAGCCCACTCTTGATCAATCCTGTTAAGATGCAGGTCCCAGATCCCAGAAGATGAACCATTGATCACTCTTTCTTCACCCACCACTAGAAACTTGGTCCAGAGGGTCAAGAGAGTGAAGTCATGGTTGGGGAAGTACCAAATCCGGTTCCTGTCATCAGAATCCTTGTATTCATCTTCTGGTGTTTCTACCTGCAAGTATTATATATAGAAGGAAATCCAAATAGTATGTTAATAAGATGCTCATGTTATACTATCATAAATCAACTTTATTACACACAAGTTCTCAACTTTAATCCCTATTTCAACTTTCTTAAAAACATTTACTGAATGCAAACTGATAAGGCAAGGCAATTTGGTTAGAACTTGGAGTACTTTATGTCATAAAGAAAAGTACTTAGCTTCTAGTTACCAAAAGAAAAAACTTTTTCAATTCATCTATTTGTAAATAGATAATCTTTCACTGGTTTCACAGTACTTTTCATCAAAATGATGAGAATTCCATTGACACTTCACGTAGTTAACAACAAAAGCAAATAAGTTGCATGCGTTCTTGTGAGAGGATCCTACTACCTGGGACAAAAGACAGAGGAGAGATTCCATGTGGTTCCTTGAGACAGAGTCACCAACAAAAGCCAACTTCTTTCCTTGAACAAACTGCAGGAACCTCCCAGGATCAAACATAGGCAGTTCACATTGGTCCGGTTTCCATCTCCAGTTGAGAAAATCGGTGTCTTTTCTGCCATGCATGAAGCAATTCTTCGATTCTGGAATTGTGTTGCAGCTTGAATTTGTGTATCCAGGCCCAGTCAAATCCGGGACCCAACGACCCTTTGACAAGTCACAGTTCTTAATCTCCTCGATATCATCAATGCCTGCAATTGCATCACACGATCTTCAGGCACAAAAAGAATACGAAAGAAACAGGAAGTGGGTGTGATAGAAAAGCGTCAAAGTTGTGACCTTTACGGGGGTTTCTGGAAAGGACCAAACTTTGTGGATCATTAAGGGCTTGTTTATGGATGGAATTTAAGGGATTGGGAGAGTAGATCATGAAGAGGATGAAGACGAGTGTAGCGAGAAGAAAGGAGAAGAAAAAAGGAGGTAAAAAAACTGAGCTTTTCAGGCATCTGTCCTTGTGAAGATTGGGAGAAGGAAGAGAAGAAAACTTCATTGCCTCCCTTCATCTAATGAAATACTGGGAAATTAGGGATTAATAGTATTGAACAAGACATGGATTTTCTTTTTTTCTTTCCCTCGAAAAGGAAAACGGAGAAACAGAACAGATTAGCTTAGTTGGTTCATGTAAGGGATGATGGAATTGGACAAAAATTGAAGCAGAAGCAGAAGCAGAGAAGAATTTAGAAAAATCCATCATTTAAGGTGGATTAATGGAGGATGGTCTGTGTTTCCTTGTAAAGAGTGTGGGGTCAAAAAAGGGCGCGGACGGACGGGGAGGGGGGCTTTTTTTGGAATTTTAAGTAACGGCTGCCCTTGGATCTGAACTGGAGGTCCATGTAAACTGGGCTTGCCCTTTGGGCCTTTGTATTGGATCCCCCCCCTCCCCCCCTTCTTTTTCTTTCCTTCCCCACTTGAATTCACAGCACCATTCTTGAATTCCAGTCGGGGCTCATCGATCCACGGCTCAATCGTGGTTTTGGACGCTCTGGTGGTGGTTGGGTGGCAGCGGTTCGGCAATGTTCAGTAATGAGCGTAAGGGTGGTGGATTAAGGATCAAGGTTGAAAAATTTTAGATAAAATTGTTAAGTTTTATTAGGTTCAAAACTTATGATGTAAATAAAGTTTATAAGAATTTTTAATTTTTTAGTAGCTAAAGTTATCATCTTTCCCAAAGATGTGTTAAACATAATAGAAAAAGATGACGATACGATTACGAATGCACGATAACTTTTAAACAAGAACTTTAATGGTATAGATTCTTAAAATAAGACTTTCATAGCACAATAATTAAAGTTATAGGACTACCGATGCACTTCATCCTATAAAATTCGGACCACCACTCTCTAACCCAACCCTATCCCAAAAGTTTGGGGTTAGAGTTAATCTAATCAGATTTGATGTGCATTGACGGATATTTTCTTTGATAATATATTGTTTCTATGAGAAGGCTTTGGAGCAATATCAACCAGGAAACATACAACCGTATTATTCTTTTAAAGAAAATAGAGTGGGACTCATTAAGAACGAGAACGAGCCGAGTCCAAACCTGACAATTCTCGAGCTCGAGCTCGTAAAAATTAGACTCGACTCGAATTTGACTGAACTTGATTTTTTTTTGCTCGAGCTTTACTCGTGAAAGGTTCGAGCTCAAAGATTTAGTGAATGAAATTAATAAGTATAGGAATTTCGGGGACTAAAGTTGTAATTTACTAAAAAAAAAATGAGTTTCTCTTCCGTGTATGTTTGCGATGCAAGCAAATCACATTTCTAGCCGGCACAATCTACGCCTTCAAGACCCATTCTTAGCGCTTTAGCAAGATTCGATAGCGAACATGGAGGTATACCATTACGATTCACGGTGATTATAGATGGAGACGAGCTACTGGTTGTGGAGGTCCAGAGAGACGAGCATCGACAGAGATGAGCGACAACATATGGGTTGAGCGAGGCACCCTTCTGGAAACAATGACAACTCCATCAGTCTTCCCTTCTCTTTCTTGTCATCGCTTAATCCTTCCCCCGCCTCCTCTGTTACGTACTAAATCTCTCACCATTGTCTTAGGATTTGTGTTTTTTGTAGAAATTGAAACTGAATTAAATTGGGTCAGGACGTCAATCAGTGTTGGTTAAACGTGGGGGAGCAGAGGTGGTAGATGTTGCTGATAGGGAGTTAAGTTAAGTAGTCAGAGACAAGTGTCGAGGGATTTGGGATTACTAGGTTAAGATAAGAGTTTCTAAATTTGGGAATGGTTACCAGCTAGGGGGTAAACTTGTAATTTTACGAGGCTCGTTAAGGCTCACGATAGAACCTCATCAAATTGAAGCTATGTGACATAAGTTGGGCTCGTTTAAATCATGAGCCTATAAAATAGCTCGAACTAAAAAAAACTCAACTGATCAGACTCGTTTAAGCTCGAACCAAACTAAAAT
>JBBYHH010504520.1:0-11093 GCA_038382905.1 Daphne laureola
TAGAATCTATTTCTTAGTTCAAGATCCCTCTTTACTAACTGGAATCAAAGAATTAGTAGATCTGTTCCGCCCAAAAATGACTCCCGGGGGATGGTACTAGTTACACGGTAAGGTTAGTGGTAAGGTTAGTGATATGCAGGTACATGTGATTTCTGGCTGCACTAACATTTCATGTTATGTGCTTTTGTGATGCCCCTCGCCTAATCATCATGATTAGGTTGTTACTTACGACACTTCTGTGGAGATGTACACCCCTTCGCTGGTACCATGCATTTTTAGTAGCATCTATGTATATGCATTATGTTGTGACCCGGCACGGCGACGGCCACCCGGGGTTTGGTCGTAAGTATTAGCTGGGCTTTCGGTTTGGTTTTGGTTCGGTTTCGGTTTAGATTCGGTTGCCAAATCTGTGATTGGTCCTTCGGGACACTTGTGTTTATGCTAACCGCTTATGCAGGTTTCACATTTTTATCTGCTACTCTTACCAACCCTTACTGAGTACCTTTGGAGGACTCACCCCCTTATTGTAAATATTTTTCAGGAAATATTGTTCGGTAGCCCGCGGGATAGTACGCGTGGCTAATATGATATGGGTACCGCTAGGTACATTTATGGGTACCACCAGGTACATTCTTTTTTCCTGATTTAGATCATTATTCTGCGGGGGTAGTTTCGATTGGTCTATGTTATGGATTTGATTAGGAATTCTGAAACCGACTAACGAGTTTTGTTTATGGTGCATGTAAGCAGTAACTTATTGGTGCTCGTCGGGAGTAAAGTAAGTATTCGGACTTAAGTTTAATATGGCTCTGTAGGATAGTATGCATGCATATAGATCAGATAAATGTATAAGTTTAAATTTTGTTACGACACGCGATATCCTGTAAAACCACTAACGTGTTTCTGGGCGCAGGTTTAGGCATATAAGTAAATGGAACGCCTTAAAACCTGTAATAATGTGTTAGGAATATTATGTTAAGAAATTTTTAAAATGGGCGGGTTTTTGGAACCACAAGTTATGACAAACTCTGTTTCGAGGTCATCAGCCGCCTCGAGTAATCGCTTCCGCACAGTTTTCTGACAAGTGGCATGGAGGGGTGGTGACAGAATGTAAACTTCTAAGTCATTATATGGATGTTTGGTAAAGTTTTGCATGGATGGCCTTATTTTCTAGTTATGGCCAAAAGTGAAGGTGAAAGACTAAAGTTTAGGTTCTTTGATAAAAGTTGATTTAGAGTTCAAATGGGATTGAATATGAGTTCTTGAAATGTTATAAGTATGATTGATAGGAATTTGAATGGTTTATCATTTTCTTGTGATATGGTCGATTATGGTGAGGCTTAAGTTAATCTTCTTTATGTGATAGATGATGATTGATGGTTTATGTATTCCATTTCTGTTGTTGTGTGGTTGGTCATCTATGTTTACAGAGTGGGCTGCGGAAATACGGCTGAAGTACTGCCAGATTTTTAGGCCGATCGGATTGCCTCGAGCAAAGTACGGTAATGTCACGGATTGTCAGGTAAGGGCTCAACTTTCTTGAATATGCATTCTGGGATGATTTTCATGCAGTTTGGGTTAGTTGAAGCTAATCTCGGGCCGAGGGTAGGGCCCCGTGACTAGTTACATGGTAAGGTAATGAGAGTGCAGGTTTCAAGCTCGAAAGACCAGCTATTGATCAACGGTTGATCAATTTTGTATTTCTCCAGATTTCAGTGATCATGATGATCACTTCTGTATATTCTGATATGTATGCGATCTTGATGATCCATTCTGTATTTTTTGATATCCTGTGATCATGGTGATCACTTCTGTGATACTAGATGCATCGGTCAATACTTGACCTCTGATATGGTTATGACGGTTATGTAGGACCTAGGCCCCACGTTGGTACCATGCATCTGTTTTCTATGTCGGAACCCCAATTGGTTGAGCATCAACCCTCAGGGGCCGTCATATGTGTCTGCGTCCAAGCGGATGAGTATGTGTATGTGTATCAGAGTTGATATCTAATTCTGTGTCTGATGGGACAAATGTGTATGTACCTAAGTTGGTATCCGATTATGTGTCTGTCTGGTATCTGTATCCTTTCTGTCATTTGGGGCATCTGTATATCTATATATATTATTATCATTTGCATACATTACATATCATTTACTTGATATATCTAGGTTGTTAGCACATGGCATGCTAACCCTTTGTACAGGGAGTACTAACCTTTTTTGTTGCAGGGCATTTATAAAACCATTATCTTACCTCAATCCTTACTGAGTTCTCTCGGGAACTAACCCATTTCATGATAATATATTTTTCAGGAGCTTCTGATGCTATACTCACGGAGTAGTTCCGCCTGGTCTTATGTGATTATGTACCAGAGGTACATTTAGCTCCTTACGTGATTATGATTTATGATAATGGGACGGGGGTGATCTTGATAGAGAAATGATTATTGTCACCACCCCTCCCTGCACAACCCGGTGAGAAGCGGACGCGGGGCCGGAAGGGCGACGGTGACTAAACACACTTTCTGTATACGCAGTACTAATGTGGGTTTAAACCACTTTCAGGTCCCTGTTTACACTTTCAATCTTACCAGAATTTCTAATTTCTGCTTTCCTTGTACTTGCATTTCCAAAATTTCATAGAAAATACAAATATACTGAGCTCCGCTCAGGCCAGATACTCCGAAAGAAGGCTACCTCAGGTAAGCACTGTCCGATAAAATAAACATTCATAACATGCATTCAAACATTCACACTATATACACAACTCCAAAATTCACAAATTCACTACATGATCATTTTCATTACAGAACATCCACATCTATGTGATCGTGCATACTACGCTATAGAGCTTTTCTAGCATAGCTATTAGGGTATACATACAATGTTCGGGTTTTCGGGTCAACTAATATCTGACAAGAAGCCTGACATAATTGCGGCTGCTGCTGCTAGCTGCTTAACAAAACAATAAGATTAACTGTCAGTAACATTTACAAAGTACTCGATCAAAAAATCCATAATCAATGTCTATAACCCATTTTCACTTTCACATTATGCTATTGCTTCCCACTTAACCATTTCACTTTTATGAACATTTCCATTAGATATTCAACTCTTTTTCTCTTCGGTTCACCCCCCGATATCATTATCATAATCACGATGTACAATCACTTAAGGAGCTAATTATACCTGAGGTACAAAATCACTAGTGGCCGAGCGGGAGACTACTCTGCGGGCCCTGAATCAGAAGCTCCTGAAATATATAAGAGTAAGGGGGTGAGTTATCGAGAGAACTCAGTAAGGGTGTAGGTAGAAATAAAGGTTTTCTTCATAATTTACCTGCAATGACAATGTTAGTATGACAGGATGCACTATACTAGTGCAATGTCCTACATAAACAATGATGCATATGAATGCTTGTATGAAATATTCGCATTTTTTCACATGATGTTTACTATCCATCGCACACACCACGATGGCCCTCTGTGATCCTCCTTCATACCACTGGAGGTAAATACACTATAACCTAGTGCATGGTACCAGCAAGGGCCTAGGACCCTTTAAAACCATTGTCATCACTCTAATAGCAGAATCAATAACCGTGTTGCAAACACTTAGTTTGGGTCACACAGACTTACGAACCACGACACTTCACTTTACGATCAATATCATTGTGTCACGAGTATTTGGTTTGGTGGTCACACAGACTCATGGAACCGTGATACATTGTGTCGCATACACTTAGTTCACGGTCACAAAGATGCATGAACCAGGATACTTCACTTTACGATCATTGGGTTCGGTGGTCACGAAGGCACACAGAACCGTTGCACAATCCTCACATACCTGCACACCTCTATCTCTACCATGGAACTAGCCATAGATCCCACCACCGATCTAAGACTAATCTCAACCAACCTAAATAACACTATGCAATGCATATTTAAGAAGGTTAAACCCTTACCTGAAAGCAATAACAATCCATTATCAAAATTCAATCGCTTTCCATTGTCCTTTGCCTTTAAGTGCCATTATTCACATCAATCATTTCCTATCCATTTCCAATACAATTTCACAAATAAGTAATATACCTTAGTACATTACCATCCACACTTTCATATTTTAGTTTCCATAACACATAATCAATATAATCACTATTATCACTTTTGGCCCATTTTTTCCAAGTTGGCCAAGCCTTAACCAATTCCTCTATAACTTCACATACATGCTTAATGATCTATTCTAAGATGACCCATGCATAAACATTGTTTCTCGCATCACTATTCATCATTTTGCACAAATTGCCCAATTTGGGACTTATCACATAACTCTACCATACACAATAATTTGCAACTCATTCCAAATATTAAAGTTGCTTAGAATCATCATATAAGCATAATTGGATTATCAATTCAACAAAATCAGGCAGTTCATTTCTCCACCAAATTCTATGAACATTACCTTAGGTCCATGATCTAGCAGCATTTGGACATTACTCTAAGTATTAATGTTACTCCAAACCTACCCAATAACACTAATTTGAGCTGAAGTTAACAATCCCCCAAAATTCATTCATCACTAAGCATAAACCCTAGAATTTGAAATTCTTAATTCATGCGAAATTAATGATATAAAACATGTTCCTAGCTCCAATACATCATTAAAAAATATTTACCACTTCAATTTCATCAAGGAACTTCAACAATACTAACCTTGATTTAAGCCCAATTTTCAAAATTCACTCAAACGGTAGATAATTTGGGTTGAACTCCATAGACACTTTGGTTGAGAATCTCGCATGAAACAAAGTTCTCCTTCGATTTTTGGTCAATAAATGAAGGAGTTGAGTGTTGGCAGAGTTGGGTTTGAGTTTTGGGGCTGAAGGTTGAAGATGGAGATGAGAAATGAACTTTCACTCTCCTTTTCGGGTTAAAAGCCCGATAGATTTTTCACTTCAGGTATACCAGGCGATCGCCCAATCCTTGCATCAGATCGCTCGGCAGTCGCCTGAGGTCCTATTTCTTGCAATCTTTAGGGGTCAGGCGATCGCCCGACATGGCATTCCTTTTGCCTGGCGGTCGCCTGGCTCCCTATTTTTCCTGCTTTTGGAGGTCAGGCGATCGCCCGCCACTGCACTCTATTCACCTGATGGTCGCCCAACCTCCTACCCTGGACCTCTTTGGAGTGCAGGCGATCGCCCGCTCCTCATGGGGAGTCAACCGTGGCTCGCCCGAGCCCATGTTCGTTTCCATTTTCCCAATTTCAAACCTCAGCTGATCGCCCGCCATTAGGCACGCGTCACCCAGGGTTCGCCCGGTCCACCTGTATTCTGGAAAACCTATTTCTCCCTACTAACACTTAAACATAACATCTAAAAAAAAATCATTCATCAGTCCCTAACATCAATCATCCAATATCATGCAACAATACCTGAAATACAATTTAAACACAGAAATTAACGATAACTCACATCCCTTAATCATCTGATTTCAAACTCCAATGGATGAGGGAACCTGACCACCGTTCACTATACACCAGAAGAATCATTGCCTGATTATGGTGGCTATAACATCCTCCCCTACTTAAAACTTTTGGCCCTCCAAGAGTTCCTTTAACCTTTAGTATTCTTGGGGGTAGCGGTCAATCATATCCCTTTCCATCTCCCAAGTTGCTTCCTTGTCCGAATGATGAGACCACTGTACTTTAACCATAGGGATCAACGTATTCTGGAGTTTCCGAGTGTCCTTTGCTAATAGAGCGATTGGCACTTCTTGATACGATAGATCAGGTTCTAGCTGTACTTCTTCTATGAGAATAGTTTGCATCATATCCAGAATACATTTCTTTAACATACTTACATGGAAGACATTGTGTACTGATGACATACTCGGTGGCAATGCCAATCGATAAGCTACCTTGCCAATTCGCTCCAAGATTTCATATGGGCTGATTTACCTCGGGGCCAACTTACCCCTGCGGCTAAACCTGACTGTTCCTTTAATGGGTGCTACCTTCAACCACACTTTGTCACCCACTTAAAATTCCAAGTCACGGCGCCGCTTGTTCACATATGATGTGGTATGATCATTTGCATCTTTCAACCGTGCTTAAATCTTTTTGATCTTCTCAGTCGTTTCTTCAATGACTTTGGGGCCTAATTCTATTTTATCTGATAGTTCGGACCAACAATGAGGTGGCATACACCTCCATCCATATAAAGCCTCGTAAGGCGCCATTTTGATCATGCTCTGGTAGCTGTTATTGTATGCAAACTCTACCAGTGGAAAATATTGCTCCCAGTCACCTCCGAAATCTATAGCACAACTCCTTAACATATCTTCAATGATCTGTATTACCCATTCCGATTGTACATTGGTCTGGGGATGATAGGTTGTGTTCAAATGAAGATGTGTGTCGAACGCCTTGTGAAACATATTCCAGAAATGTGCGGTGAACCTTGGATCTCGATCTGATACAATAGAGTCTGGTACTTCATACAATCATACAATTTCCGTAATGTAAAGGAGGGTGAGCTTCTCTAGTAAATCAGTCACTTTGATAGGTAAAAAGTGAGCACACTTAGTTAATCTGTCAACGATAACCCATATTGCATCATGACGTGCCCACGTAGGGGGTAAACCTATCAGAAAATCCATAGTTACATTACCCCACTTACGGACAGGAATGGGCAACGTCTGCAGTGTTCTTGCTGGTTTCTGGTGCTCAATCTTCACCCGTTGACATGTTGTACACTTTTTCACGTATGTGGCAATATGCCTTCGCATACCTGGCCACCAAAAGTGTGACCGTATATCATGGTACATTTTCTCGCTGTCTGGGTGAAAGCTCAAACTGCTATTATGGGTCCCTTCGAGGATTTCATCCCGGAGGGCCATATCGTTAGGAACATACAAACATCCTTTGAAGTACAGCAATCCATGCCTGTACTCAAAGAACAGATGTAACACACCCTTGCTCTCACCCAATAGCTGCTTCAAATTTGAGTCCTTGATCTGAAATTCTCAGACTCTGTCCAACCAAGATGACTAAATCATCAACGTGCATATCTGGGCTTGTTCCCACAATTTTGATGTATGCCACAAAGCAGTTACATTTGAATCCCCTTCTTGATTCTCAGAATCTCCACCCTTGACCACACCTGTGTACATTCTGCTCAATGCATCTGTCACTGTATTCCATTTTCCTTCGGTGTACTCAATGCTAAAATCATAATCTTTCATATATTCGAGCCACCTTCTTTGTCTCATATTCAGGTCTTTCTACGTGAACATGTATTTTAAACTTTTTTGGTCAGTGAAGATTTGGAATTTATTACCAAGTAGGTAATGTCTTCATTGCTTCAGGGCATAAACAACTGCAACTAGTTCCAAATCATGTGTGGGATAATTCTGCTCATATGGTCGAAGCTGTTGTAACCCATAAGCAATCACCTGCTAATCCTGCATTAACACACAACCTAAGCCCGTTCCTGATGCATCAGTGTAAATAACATAGGGCTGGGTCAGGTCTGGCAGAATCAGAATCGGTGCGTGGGTCAATCTTTGCTTTAATTCTTGGAAGCTACGCTCACATGCTTCTGACCAAATGAATGCTTGACCCTTCTTGGTCAGTTGAGTTAATGGTGCGGCTAGAATAGAAAATGTTGGCAAGAACCTACAGTAATAATCTGCTAGTCCCAGAAAACTTCGTATATCCTTTACTGTTCAGGGTTGTCTCCACTCTTGTACCGCCTTTACTTTCTCTGGATCAACTAAAATTCCACTTTCATCGATAATGTGTCCGAGAAAACTCACTTCTCGCTTCCAAAAATCACATTTAGAGAACTTGGTGTAAAGCTGGTTCTCCAATAGTGTTTCCATCATGATCCTTAAATATTCTTGATGTGACTCTTCACCTGGGGAATATACCAAGATATCATCGATGAAGACTACCACAAAAGTGTCCAAATATGGACGGAACACTTGGTTCATCAAGTTCATGAAGGCTGCTGGTGCATTTGTCAGCCCAAATGGCATGACTATATATTCATAGTGTCCATATTGCGTGTGGAAAGCAGTCTTTGGAATATCCTCCTCCCTCACACGAATTTGAAAGTACCCCGACTGTAGGTCTATCTTTGGGAATACCTTCACTCCCCGGAGCTGGTCGAATAAATCATCGATCCTCGGTAGTGGGTACTTGTTCTTGATTTTCACTATATTCAGCCTTCTATAATCAATAAACAGCCGCAGAGTTCCATCCTTCTTCTTAACGAACAATACCGGGGCACCCCACAGTGATGTACTTGGTCGTATGAACCCCTTTTCCAATAGCTCATCGAGCTGCTTCTTCAATTCATTAATCTCCACTATCAGCATCCGATAGGGAGGAATCGATATTGCAGTAGTTCCATCTTGCATCAAAATTTCAAACGTTACTTCCCATTCTGGTGGTATCCCTGGTAGTTCTTCCAGAAAAACCTGCGGAAAATATCTCACAATAGGAATCTGGTCTAATTCCATACACGTACCTACATCATTAAGCCCATAGTATTCCTCTTTGTCAACACCAGGTATTCAATCCATAACTTGTAATTCCATGCTTTTCCTCACAATTGCGATGTCTAGTGGTGCAGAAAGTGGTACAACTTGATCAGAAACCACTATGCGACGCTTGGCACAATGGATATGTATGGAATTCTTCGAAAGCCAATCTATGCCAAGTATTACGCCATACTCAGGTGTATTCAACACTAATAGGTCAGTTTGTATCTGGTGCTCACCGACCGTCAGCATACATCCCCTTATGAGCTCATTACTAAAAAGGTACTAACTTCTGGTGGTACACACCAGGAACACATTAGGTAAATAGGTCACAGGAAGTTGTAGAGTTGTTGCACATTTCTTTGATATAATTGATATAGATGCACCGGTGTCGAACAATGCACGTACAGAAATACCGTTTAAGAATAAGGTAACTACTAATGCCCCACGTTGTGCTGGTCCACCACATTCAATCTGCAACATACGTCCTGGCCTTGCCTACTGTTGCGCTGGCGGCTGGAGCTATTGTCATGGTGCCTGTGGTCATGGGCTACTTTGTAGTGCACTACGTCTGCGTGGCACATTAAATTGCACTTTGGATTGAGCTGGAGCTTCCTGTGCTTGGGTCTGCGGATAGTCTTTAACCCAATGGTCGGTAGACCCACATTTGAGGCACATTCCTGATTGACGATAGCACACCGGGCGAGCGTGACACCGGTTGCACACTTTGCAAAACCATGAGTTATCCACAGGTGCTTTTCCCTTGCCCTTGTCGCGTTGTGTCAGCCTGCTAGAACTGCCGCTACTTCGGCCAGAATGCGGTGGTCCAGAACCTCTGCCAGTGGGTCAAGATGATTGTGTCACTGATCGGGTCTCAAGACCCTCATTCTCGATGCTCTGGGCCTTCTGGACAGCTTCATGATATCTCACAATGTCCTGAGGTGCCAAATACTTTCTGATCTCATCCTTCAATCCCCTCATAAACCTTTTTGCTTTCTGCTCTTCATTTTCATGGTAGTGTGGAACATATCGCACTAACCGTTCAAATTCATATTCATAATCTGCAACTGATTTGTCCCCCTGAACCAATGCATCAAACTCCAACTGTAAGAGATCTCTAGCAGCATAACCTACCCATCATTCATGGAAAAGGTGAATGAATTCATCCCATGTCATGCCGGGATCTCGTTGTTTACGGCTCTCATAATCTATTTTTCTGGTGGCAAGCACTGACTCCCACCAGTCATAAGCCCAATCGTGAAGATAAAAAGTAGCTAAGGGAACCATATCATCTGAGGGAAAACTAAGTCTCCCTAATAGTCCATCCATATCTTTGTACCACGTTTCAGCTACATCACTCCGTCCTTGCTTGTATAATGTAGGGGTTTGAAATGCTAAAAGCGCTCCATTAATGACAACCTGTCTGAATCCGCAGAGCTCTCTGACCGAGGCCTCTGGGCCTTGGGGACATCATCGTAAACATCATCATCAACATCATTTCTAAGACGGCGATGATGATCTTGCTGTCGCTCGCCTATAACTTGTGCCTGACCCTAAAATGATCGGTCAGGTATAGCCTCTGGTCATACCTGCTGTAAATGAGGATGGACACTCAATTCCGCATCACTCAAATCAGCATAATCTTCTTCTTCATCGACGTGAGCATCATAATCCTCATCGTCGACACCATCACCCACATCACCACTATTAACATAGGTTGGATCCATAGATCCAGTACCTGCAGCCTCTACATTTCCTCCTTGGTGTTGACCATCCAATCCTACACCAGTCTATATGTATGAGATTAACAGAGTTCTCATTTGTCCCAAAATCTGTATGAGATTCTATTAGTCCGGAATCTGTTGAGGTGGTGGCTTTACTGGTGCTGCCTGTTGTCTAGGCACTCTTCGCCTTCGTCTCATACCACCTGTCGGAGTGGGATCCTTATCCCTAATCTCTGGATGCAGTTCTTGCTGTCTGTGAGTATTGACCATTTTCTTAAATACCACAATGTAGGAGTACATTTAACGGTTAATCACTAGCAGCAGTAGTACTCATATTAGCTCTGTAGCATAGATGCAATGTACGATACATGATGCAAATTATCACACAGAAAATTTACATCAATTATATCACACACAATGACCACATAAACTTAATTCCTTGCCCAACAATCTCATTTTAACAGTCCCAGGGAGCCTATAATACCAACCTTCATTACACCATTATTAGACTCCTGCCAAGCATGTCTAGACAGACAGCCTGCAGTTCCACTTCTCATTCCAATATAGTTCTTATGATGAGGTGGCCAGCCTCACCACAGAACTATCCTGGAATTGATCAGTGGAACAGGGGCATTGCCCGTCCCTACATACTGTCACCCCCCCTCCATGACACCTGTCGAAAGTTACGCGAAAGCGGTTTAATAGAGGCAGCTGGTGACGCCGGAACAGAGTTCGTCGAGAGTTGTAGTTCCAAAACCCGCCCATTTTAAAAAAAATTCCCGAACTTATGTTTCTAACGCGTTTATTCAGGTTTTTAAGGCATT
>JBBYHH010504631.1:0-11093 GCA_038382905.1 Daphne laureola
TTACACTCCAAGTGCAAATGATGATGGAGTGATTTACACTCCATCTCATACCAACCTTATCTCTTCTTGGTCACAAAACAACATGTGATAAATGGAACCTAACCAAGCCAATATGGAACCAATTACAATTCCCAAATGGGTTAGGTACACATTCAAATCGGATTGGCCCAAGCATTAGGCCCAAAACTTAATCTTTCATCCCTTAGCCCAAATTAGGGTTGGCAGAGTTTTACCCCATATTGCACGAATTAACTGTAGCAATATACCAGGGATAAAATCATGAATATTTACATGGATATAGCCCTATGTGTCTAGTGTAAGAAACATTTTACAAATCATGATTTGGACCACTGTGGAATTAATTAACAATGGTTGACCGACCAGAGGTCAAACTGTGCGCGGAAATTATTGCATTTTCGAAAGTCACTAGAATTTCATATGATGAGCTTTGAATAAATTCTCAGGACATAGATTTAACTTATGAACATACTCCATTACATGTCATTAATTATCCTGATAATTACACAAATTAAACTTCCGACCGAAATACATCAAAAAATCACCAAGTATCCGAGGTGGGTGTAACATCGCTGCACCACCGCCGTCCCTTGAAGAAGCTCGCCACTTGACGGAGAGTAGGACGATCCGTTATTAAACAACTTGTTAGAGCACAAAGAATATTATGAAGCAAGAATGAGAAGCAATAGTGAGTAAGAATTCCATTCCCATTCTCCACTACTTAAGGTAAGTCCAAGAATACGAAACATTGATAGAAGATCAATCCACACCGTTGATCTAAAAACACATCTCGAGATTCACGCCAAAAGAAGAAAAAGAACCACCACAATCCCGGAGAAAAGAATCCGGGAATCGAAAATGGGCCAATTACAAGGTCCCAACATTCAAATGGCCGGATACATCTCCATCGGAGAATAGAAAGGAGGCCAATTACAAGGCCCCAACATTCATATAGCTGGATGCATCTGCATCTGGGAATCAAAGAGGGGCAATTTACAAGGCCCCATCAGTCAAATGGCAGGATACATATGCATCCAGGAATCAAAGGGGGGCCATTTAAATGGCCACAACATTCAAATGATCAGTTACAGCTGCATCCGGGAATCGAAAAGGGACCATTTACAAGGCCCCAACATGCATATGACCGGATGCATTTTCATCCGAAAATGAGAGGGGGGCCATTACAATGCCCCAACATTCATATGACCGGATACATATGCATCCGGAAATTGAAAAGGGGCCAATTAGAAGGCCCCAACATTCATATGGCTGGATACATCTGCATCGAGGAATCGAAAGGGGGCCAATTACAAGGCCCCAACATTCATATGGTCGGATGCATTTGCATCCGGGAATCAGAGGGGGGCCATTTAAATGACCCCAACATTCAAATGGCCAGATACATCTCCATCCGGGAATCCAAAGGGGGCCAATTACAAGGCTCTAACATTCATATGGTTGGATGCATCTACATTCAGGAATCAGAGTGGGGGGATTTACAAAGCCTGAATATTCAAAAGCACAGAAACAACAAGGAACCTACATTTCACAATGTGCCATCTGGAGTCCTTCCAGTCCGTTAGATCCGCCTCGGGGGGACCTGATTGTCGACAGGCTGATACCAGGCCCACTAAAGCCCAAAAAGGAGCTTAAGTCAACAACCCAGGAAAGGAGGCCCATTAAAAGAAACTAAAGGTGATAACCCGAATGGATAAGTATGTAGCCCAAACTCATGCCTTCAGCGTCTAGCTGCCTGATGGTCGGCCTCCTGGACATCTCTGCCACGTTTCCTCTGACACAAGCTGTCTATTTCTTGCTAAATATTACAGATGTACCACTCTATTAGACAAGACTATATAAGCCCACATCATTCCTTCATTTAAGGTAACTATTCACTCTGCCGTAGGTCTGACACATTCTCTTTACCCATTCACTATACCGACTTAAGCATCGGAGGACCCTCTGCCGGACAAAACTCTGGCCTGATCTACATATTATGTTGCTTGCACAGGCCAAACAACCTTAGCTAGAAGATGGAACCTATCGTGACCAAGACCAGGAGTCAGAAGCTCAAAAGCATGATGGTCCCCACCAATGGGCCTCCACCACTCTCAAAAGCCATGTTTGCCTGAAGATGCTCTCTAGACTCCTTCTCATAACTCAATTTCCATTCATGAGCCTGTTTGATGGAGTCTCCTTGCTCCATCATATCTGTCGGGGGTGCCCTAACCTCCTCACCAATGTCAGTAATAAGAGGCTCTTGAAGTACTTCTTTCTTAGTAGCATTCGTCCCATTGATCTCCTTCCAACCATAGTCTTCGTCATCTAACATATCCTTCAACTGTTTTCTTTCTTCAATTTCTCTATCAACCTTTGCATTTCATTCAGCCTTCTTCCTTTGTCTCATCTCATACTGATCAAGCTCAAAGTGTTATGACCCATCCTCCTGGACGTGTCATAACGTGGTGCGTTAATAAAATATTGGAAGACTTTGAATGGAGTTCAAAGTTTTATGGTGTGAGAGCTAAGAAGAATATGGACACTAATTAGTTTGTCAAGATTTCAACTTGTGAAAAGTTATCTAGGGATTAAACTGTCAGAAAAAGAAGATGAGGAGCTGGTCAAAAATTAAATGACCAGATGGGGTCTTTAGGATAACTTTATAAAATTTGGAGGACTAGATAATTAATTAGTAAGATTAATTATATATTAGGAAAAAGAAAGAAAGAAAGGAAAGGCAGATTCCGTTCAAGTTCTGCTTCGTCTTTCATCTTCGTTCTCTCCTCTCTAATGCGGCTGGAGTGGAATTGACGGAGCAAGGCGAGCCCAGCGAGGGACGGCCGGCGGGTCGACTGTGAGACTAGTGCCTGGAACATCGCCCCAGCGTGGTGCGCGACGAAGCTCGACAGAAACACGAGCATCCGGTCCCCGCCCTCTCACCGTCATATTCTTCTTCTTCAATCGGGCGAACCAGCGATGGAGATGGCGGTTCCTTGTGATTCCAACTATGCATTTCAAAAGAGAGAGAGGATTCTTCAAGGTAGGATGAATTGGGAATGAGTTCCTAAACCCTAAGGTCAGATTCGGCCAATTGGTGGAGAAAAGGTAAATTAGGAGTTCCTATTCCATTTCTCATTCCTTTTATGAGCAATTCTGGTGATGATTGATAGTGTTTGACAATTTAGTGAAGTTTCCCCAAATTATACTAAAGGACCGATTCTGTTGATGCAATATTAACGTCTCTCATTTTTAATTACTGATTCTAGCTACAAGACTGCTAAAAGGATATTCCTTTGCGTAATTTCGGTGGTAATTGTTAGTGTGATGTTTTAAGAGACTTTTTCCAAATTAGGCAAAATGGCTGAGTTATGTGATGTATGTTTGATGTGCTCGGATGATAGGAAATTCTGAAAAGTTAGTGGGCAATTACTGTTAAAATCTCTTTACAAGTTGTAAAAGAGAAACCATGGATTTAGAGGTTTTTCTTAATGATTTCTCTACTGACTGTGGCTAATAAGGGAGTACTGATGACAACACTAGAAGCATGATGTCTAATGTAAACGATGAGTTAAATAGAAGTTGAAAATAAATGCAAAACTAATGAAGGGTTCTCATTGAGAATACCCTTGTTGGCCAGATCTTGAGCTACAATTATGAGGATGGTGGTCGTTGAAAATTACTGTTATTGAAGAGTTACTTACTAATGGATGCTTAACTGAAAGAGTAGAGCTATGCATGTAAAATAGGGTAAATTCCTTGAAAGGTACTCAAGTGACTGAATTACTGTAGGGGTATTAAATGATGAGTTGTTGCATATTAAAGGCTACTAATGTGGTACAACACTTAGTTGGCTATAAAGGTAAAGGTGGTTTAATTTATAAGTTGATAGAGACTAAATTGGGTTAATGACAATTCGGCCATAGTTTGTGATGGAAGATTAAAATAGAGATTTTGTACTACTTCCAGAACTCTATGATGCTAAAAAGGGTTTCTAGTAAGAATTCACATGTAGATACGTCTATGCATACTCTAGACCTTTATGATAATAACTGAATTACGTACATGTTTTTATGTACTCATGACACTACCGGGAATCCACTGGCTGGGATACAAGGAGCACTGAAGCACGAAGACTAGAAGACTGACAACCGGGCGGGAACTTCATTGGAAGCGGGAGCTGCCGGCAGAAGACAAAGTCATAGTGGGGAAGGTCCTTGTTCTTCCTAAAGGTCTCACTTGAACTCCTTGTCACCAAAGAAACCTCTTGAGCCCTCTAGAAAGAAGTTGCATTTTCTCCACGGGAGTGGTAGCCACTCTTGTAAGTTCCTCGACTCCCTCTCTCGTTCTTAATTATGTTCTTCTCTTGCAAGTTACTCCATTATTATTATTATTATTATTTATTTGTTTATTGAATATCTACTCACGCCCCTCAATATTACTTGTAAGGAACCTGATATCGCGTAAGGATGAGAAAGAAGATCGAGGAGGAACAACAAGATAGGAGGATGAGACAGTCCGAGCTTGGACGGCTGCCACCACTTGAAGACTAGGGAACCTTGAGACCTAGTTAATAGTTTGTACTTTATTTACTTTTCTCTCCAAGCAACCAAGTACACTTTGAATGGAGGTTGTCTCCGGACTTGGAGTTCTTTCTCAAACTATTTTTCTTAAATTATTTTCTATAAATTGTATAACATTTTACATCATCGTGAATGGTTTTAGGGAGATCTCTAGGAGTTATAAACCTCCGAAAGGACGGGTCATAACACGAAGCATTTTACCAATTCACCATTCAAAAGCTTCATTGTATCCTCAAGCTTGAGCGTAAGGCATCCTTTTTCCATGTCAATCATGATTTTCCCAGTTAGGAATGGTCTCCCAAAGATTATAGGCATTCGGGTATCCTTCTTCATATCGAGTACCACAAAATTGATTGGGAAATAAAATTTGTCCACCTTGATAATTACATCCTCAATGATCCCCTTTGAGTATGTGAATGGGATCTTCCTAACCTACCTAGGCGGGTAGGAACCTTAGACTACATGTCATGTTATTTGGCATTCCATGTAGGTCGATGACCGTAACTTATTGAGATTAGTTAATATTGCTACACTAGTCCTTAAATATTTTGTAAACTTCTAACTTCATTCCTATCATCCATAGCCTAACTAGTTCATCATCAATGAAATCAAGTGAAAGAATATTATATCCATTAAAAGGCGTAAATATTATATTATAAAAAAAAATTGGAACTACTAGGTCACTCGTTTTATGTAAAAAAACAATATAGGTATTGTTTTATAAAGTTCTAGTTTTTATGGAACATGGGTTTAATTTTCCTATGGGAAAATGTCCTTATTTGCCACTAACGTTTCGAAAAATTACCATTTTTACATTTATTTTTTCAAACGGTTCACGTTTACAATTTTTAATAGTTCATCGGTCCAATACTACAACTAAAACAGTATTTTGGACCCATATTGCCATTAAATTGACTAACGGTAGGAATATAGTCGAATATTCTGTTATAGAATATTGACGTGGGGTAGTGACGGACCCAGGATTTCTCAAAAGGGGAGTCTGTTTATATATTCCAATGTATATTACTTTCTCTGTCGAGAAGTTTTTCAAACATTTTGACTTTGCATGAGGATTAAAATAAGAAAATTTTGGATTTTCACTTCGTAATTCTACCTTTCTTTTTTATATATTAGACGATGTTGTTAGACGTATAAACTAAGAAACAAATACTAAAATCAACTATAAGAATGAATAGTCCAAGAAAGAATTCAAACAATTAGAAAGTTGAAGAGAAAAAACGTATCTAGAAACTAAAAAAAAGATAAATATTGACTATATTTTGACATTTTTTATACGTCGCTTAGTATTGTAAAACTTTTAGAATGAATGAAATATAAACTATAAAAATAATGTCACAAAAAATAGGGATTCATTATAATTTTTAAGAGATTTTATCAATAAATTATATACCAAATATACATATTATTGAGAAAAAAAGGGGATCCATGGACCCCCTTTATTTCTGGTTGGTCCGCCTATATCATACGAAGGAATGAGCATTTTTACTAGCCGGTGGATTCTTGCTCCGTTCTCCTCTATTCGTCCAACTTCGGCGACGTGGGATGGATCACCGGACTCGTATTGACACGAAGGAGCTAAATGGGATGGAATTTGTTGATGGAGAGCTAAAAAATGAGGAGAGGGAAAGAGAGGAGCCGATTGTTTTGTTTGCTGCTCTTTTCTTTTCCTTCTTTCTTGTTGCTGGAAGGAGGGTTGTATTTATACTAGAAGAAGATATGGTGATGGTCAGATTGGAAGGGATGGATTATGGGAGGCATGGGTGTGGTCACAGCATGGTAATGGAAAAGGAATGGTAATGGTGCAGGGGAAAGGGCATGGTTAGCAGAGAAGAGACGTGAAGGAGAAGAGAAGATGAGGTGAAGTTTTGCTCTTGTACTTTTTTTCTTTTTAGGATGAATGATTTCATTCTATTTCAAGCGGCTAATGCCGATAATAACAAGTTCGGAGAAATAAGACCCCAATCACATCTACCAAGACGCTCTAGACCGTGACGAGCAATACAATGTACAACACCATTTATAGTGCGCAGAATATAAGCAACAGAAGAAAACTGAAGTCATGATAAAAGATGATGAGTATCATCAATAACTGCACCAAAATAGAAGAGAGATTATGGTCGCAGGCTTAGCATTTCTTTGATCAGGACCTGAGAGTCAGATTCAAACAAAACCTCCTTCAGTCCCAACTGGTGTGCCTCACGAACTCCCCAAACCAATGCCAACGCCTCGAGGTACATAATATTTGAGCCACTATAATCAAAGCCCAGAGAGAATGCGGACAACACATCCTTGTACTCGTTCCATACTACAATCCCCACACTTGCCCGACCCGTGCTTTTATTTAGGGCCGCATCAACATTTACCTTAATCCGACTAGGAGGGGGTGCAAGCCAAAATCCTGGTTGAGGTACCAAAGGTTGAAATGGTCGCACCACCTTTTCCTGGGCCACACACCAAGCGGTAATCCATGATAAACTTCCAGCCGCTAGAGATTCCGGTTTATAGCATTTTAGCTCATACATGACTTCATTCCTATTTTTTCATAATAACCAGGCAGTTACCACAATTAACAAAGCAAATGAAGGATCAATAGCTACCTGATTATAATACCACTCTGTCCACTCGGATGATGCTATCGAGAGTGGAATGCCAAGTAATTTCCAAACCCTTCTTGCCAACTCACATTCCCACAGGCAATGCTCCAGCAATTCCTCAGCTACTAAACACATTTCGCAAGTCAAATCCACATTCATACCTCTATGAGAAAGACCCATTTTTGTTGGGAGAATATTAGCACATGCTTGCCAGAAGAAGGTTTGTATGTGTGGTCGGAGTTTTAGTTTCCAGAACCAGGTCCAGAAAGGGTCCTTCTCAAGCGGCTTGACCTTGAAATGATCCGCATAGGCAAGGTAATAAGAAGATCATACCGTGAATTGATCGGAGTCCTCCATACCCTATGTAAATATATCAGTCAAATATCTCGAACTCAAAGGCAGCTGTTTGATCACACTGCATCCACTAGGTGGAAAATGGCTTCAATAATGTCATAGTTCCAAGTCCTGGCAGGGCTGTTAATTAAATCAAATACTTTCAAATGAGGGTACATCACCATAGGTATTGTAATCATGTCAGTGGGTAACCACCAATCCTTCAAAACAGAGACTCGATCCCCTGAACCAATCCGCCAATGAACCCTAGCCGCAGAATGTCCCGGCCAGCCAGCAGAGCTTTCTATATAACCGAACCTTTCTTTCTTGGTGAGTGAACATTAAGAAAAGAATCACCCTGGAAATATTTACCTCCAAACACTCGGGAGACTAGAGATGTAGGCGATGAAATCAATCTCCAACCCTGCTTTGCAATCATAGCTTTATTAAAAGCCTCTATGTCATGAAAGCCATAACCGCCTGCTCGCTTTGATTTACACAATCGGTCCTAAGCACACCAACACAACTTCTGTTTATTAACATCAGGTGACCAGAAGAATCTCGTAGATAGTGATCTAAGATTATCCATGACATCTGGAGGTAAAATTAAGCAGCTCATAAGATGTGTAAGGAGAGATTGAATTACCGCTTTTATCATCAGACCCCTGCCGGCCTGTGAAAGTGTAGCCATCTTCCACCTCTCTAGCTTTTCTTTGACGCGTTCAATCAGGAAGTCATACTGAATAACTTTTTGCCTTCCTAGTAGCCACGGAAAGCCCAAGTACCTGTCCGCCGTAATGCATTTTCTGGTACCCAAAATACGGGACAAAATCACCCGACGAGGATGCAAAATAGCAAGGCTAAAGAAGATGCCTAATTTTCTTAGATTCACCTGTTGTCCTGAGGCTGATTCATATGTACGCAGAACCTGCATAAGGTTCCTAACAGTTTGTGGAGTATCTTGCAGAAATAAAAGTGTATCATCATAAAATAATAAGTGAGAGATGCGGAGGCTATACCAAGAGATACGTACACCCAGGAGGTGACCACGTGCCTCAGATTGGTGCAGAAGACTGGACAGGCCTTCCGTGCAAAATAGAAAAAGGAATAGCAAGAGCGGGTTACCATGCCTCAATCCACGGGATGGATGGAAAAACGCTGACGGTGAACCATTTATCAAAGTAGAGAAGCTCACCGACTCCACATAGGACATTACCAAACTGATCCACGAGGCCGAGAAACCCATATGCTGGAAGACAGCTCGGAGAAAACTCCACTCGACTCGGTCATACACCTTTGTCATATCCATCTTTATCGCAGTTGCACTTTGGTGCCTTCCACTAACAGAATAGATCTAATGACACGTCTCCAGGGAAATCAGAGCATTATCTGTTAATAAGCGCCCAAGAACAAAAGCACTTTGTTGCTCTGAGATTACTTCTATCATAATAGGTTTCAATCTGTTGACTAAGACCTTAAAAATAATATTATATATTAAATTACACAAACTTATTGGCCGAAACTCAGCAAGTGCGTCAGGACTACCACACTTTGGAATTAAGGCCAAATAAGTTTGCTTAATGTCCCCCGGGACCACACTAGAATGGAGAATATTTAAAACAAAACCTGTCACTGAAGAACCCAGTATATTCCATAATTTTTGGTAGAATAAAGGTGGGAAACCATCCGGACCTCGAGATTTTGATGGGTGCATATGAAACAGTGTTGTCTTTACCTCTTCTGCAGTATATAGAGCTGTCAGAATTTGGCTCATATCCTGTTTAATTCTTGTATTAATTCCAAAAAGGACCTCCAGAATCTGAGACTGTCCCTCAGATGTAAATAGGTGCGAGTAATAACGAACTGCTTCCCTTTTTAAATTGCCCGGTTCTGTAACAATATGCTGCTCTAGAGTCCGGAGTTGGCGGATCTGGTTCCACTTCTTCCGACCATTTGCTGAATGGTGGAAGAAGACTCTGTTACGATCCCCTGCTTGTAACCAGAGCTCTCTGGACTTCTGACTCTAGTACTCCTTGTCACCACCCTCTCCTTACACGGACTGGCAGAAGCAGACGTGGGTCCGGAAGGGCGGCGGTGATGGTCACTCATCCTGTAACAAGCAGTAATAAAGTGGGTTGAATCCATAACCCGGTCCCTGGATCACATTTCTCATAATTGCATAATTCTGTTTCCAGCTAGACCACCTGTCAGTCAAATATTTTTAAAAAATTCTACAGATGTCCAAATCGAGTTCTGTAAATGTTTCCTTCAACTAGACACGTGAGACTATGCTCACAAATATTTTCAACTCAAACTACGCAGACAAACAATACAGTTAATTCGTACAAGTTTGGTCAAATATGTTGTTTTCTGAAAAACAGCTTTTCACTTCCTCGTCCATGCACTTCAAAAATTCACAAACTTATGTGTATACTGAGCTCCGCTCAAGCCAGATGCAGCAGAAAGGAGACTGTCTCAAGCAAATACTCCCTGATAAATAAAATATGCATAGCATTTATCATAACATCTCATCAATAATCTATTCAAAACATCATTGATCATTCCATCTCATAAACATACTTCAACATGTTTCCAATTCTACATGTGCATATGTAATCTATATCTACAGATCCACTTTCCAATAAGAATTACATCTTAAGCTTAGGTGGTCAGATCTGCAAAATTATGACAGTTATCACCTTATACTGCTGTTGTTGCTCAATACATAAAGGAGAATAAAAGTTAACCGTTAGCCATATACATAAAGTGCTCATCCAGAAAATCCAAAAAATTCATTTCCATTTTAACCCTTTTCCCATAACATGAATTTACATTAACTTAACATATGTTTCCAATTCATAACATTTTCCATTTCTTTTCATTCTTTCCTTTCCATATCTTAAGCATTTCCATTTACATGCTTTATTTCTTTCTTTCATATTACAACATTTTTCTTATCATAATCATTTTCTCTATTGGGTTCACCCCCATCCCATTATCGAAAGAACCATAAACCCATAAGGAGCTAAAAGTACTTCAGGTACATAAACACATAAAAGACCAAGCGGGACTACTCCGCGGTCTACCATCAGAAGCTCCTGAAAAAGTATATTATAATGAAAGGGGTGAGTTCCCGAGAGAACTCAGTAAGGGTGCAGGTAAGAATAAAGGCTTATCGAACAAAACCTGCAATGACAACGTTAGCATGAACAAGATTCAATATACTACAATTTATACAACCTATGTAAGTATGAATGCATATGAATGTATGACATGCAATGCACTTTTCCTTGTCTTCGCATGATGTACAAATGTACATTCCTTTCCTTTTCCATCCCACACACCACGACAGCCCCCGGTGGTCTTATTCCATACCACTCAGGGTCTCCCTACAATACATGCGTACGGTACCGGTGAGGGCCTAGGTTCCCTGTAAACCATCATCATCGCTTGTTGGGCTTTGGGTTACAGCCCAGCCATTTCCCCAATGCCCTTGGGCCAGAGGCCCAACTCACGGACTTCTCATGCCTGGTCATGAGTTTCATGC
>JBBYHH010504741.1:0-11092 GCA_038382905.1 Daphne laureola
ATAATCTGACCCTAAAACATAAATATAGTAATATTCTAATGTCCTAAATAACCCTAAAACATTGGTCATGTTAGGCCACTGAAACAGGGGTAAAAAGATCTTAATGTAGCCCCCAAATTTGGATAAGAATGCCAAACCGTCAGGAGAGAGAAGATTGTGGACGAGTGTATGAGGTGTCGGATCTTTGCCTCCAACTTGCGCCATACCTAAGATTGAGGCGTGACTTCACCTAGTGGTGTCTCCTTGATTTTCCACCCTATACTCACACCTGGATTGTACGAGGCATCAAAACTGTCACCTTGGAGGCGCTGGAACTAGCGCCTCCCTTCCTCAGGGGTGTCACTTTGAGGTGCGAAGACTTGCGCTTGGGCTTCAACATGGCACATCGTCCTACGCCTTGATCCGCCTCTATCTTGTGCCATGTCTTGGCGAGGCATGAGTATGAGGCACCAAATGGGTGCCCTAAAGTGGTGCCGGCCTTCCTTCAATTTGGCTTCTCAACTTTGCGAAATGTGAAATTTAGCCCTAATGGTTTCTTCTCTTGGACTCCAATTCTTCAATGTAGTTCAGGTGAATTTCCATGCTTCGCTTCTTGATAGTTTCCAATTCGAGCCTTCAATTTATGGTCTTTTACTTCAATTTTATCTCAAAGTTATGCATCCTATAAGAGATAAGCAATATAGGTAAAATACATTTAACACTTGGCAAAGTAGGCATCAATGATGAGAATTATGTCTTAAAAACCCCGAAAATATGTGAGTGTTTGTACACTCATCAATGAGTATTGTTTGGTGGTACTTATTATTTGTATCTTAAGTTTGTTGTTGAAGTGAAGGTATAAGGGTCTCATGACTCTAACCCGCTCGATTCAAGGGCAAGCTTTGGCACAAATATGTGCTAAGTTGTACCTTATGATGGTTGTACCCAGGATGATACTTAGATGTGTTTTCAGCTACACCGTATTCATGACCAATAGTCGCGCTCTTAGGTCTCAATTTTCACTGCCTAAGTCACCACCCTCACACTTAGAGAGGATTGAAAAAGGTAGAAAAATGGTTCCAAAAACAGAAGTGCACCAAAAAAATAGTGAGAAACGACTAATGTTTCGGTGGCTATGTGGCCTAATAAAAGACAGTCAATATGTTGCAGCAAAAAATATCCAAAAAAGAAGAAGTTTGAGCAATAAAATGGAAAGTGTGAGGTAAAGGGGCAATGCACATTCACTAGCTAAACCCCAAGGGTTACTGGCGGCTATCAAAAAGGAGGTCCGAGTCTTTTCTTAGGAGTGAAATAGTACTCAGGGCCTTAACCCGGGGTGATTGGCCTAATTAAACTTTTAGCAAATGGTCACACTTACCTCGCTTGTACACTTAGGAAGTTAGGCTTTTCTACAACAGTTCTCAGACTAAGGTGAATGGTTCTTGTCCTAGAAAGTATTTAGAAGGCACTCATGTAATTACTTGCTCACACAAAAATATTATTGTTTTTGAATAAAATTTGTGGAGTCTTAAATAGGCATCTTTGAGTCTTTCTTTTCCTGGATGCTTGAGTTTCTAGGGGCTAGCAAAAGTTTGGGTTTGGGGGTGTGATTAGTGCACAAACATGATCACATTTCTGTAGTGTTTTAGACTACAAATCCATCATTTGAGCATCATTATGCCTATTTAAATGCACTTTGCTCATAAATTCTAAAGTTTTGTAGGTGCAAGTGTGTGAAGGTGAAAAAGGAGTGCAATGATACTTTTGGAGACTTCAAGAGTCATTTCAAATAGTTATGGATTAAAGCATAAAGTCTCGGGTTGAAACAAAGAGTCAAAATCAAGAAAAGGAGCAAAAACATAGTTGTAAATGAGTGTGCGACCCCTGCATGACCCTTGCACCCCGCGCCCATCATCAGGCATGCACCATCATGCTGAGGAAATCGTATAGCATGACCCCACTTGCACTACCCTTGCGTGACCTCCGATTGCTGAGGCGGTTCCCCGAAGATTTCAAGCTTATCCCCAATTGTACATCAATTCTCTTGTTACCAATTTTTCCTTAATGAACCCATAGGACATATATTTGGTTAAGGGGAAATTTATAGCTGTAGATTTATTATATATATGCTTTAAGTCTAGGTTTTTGAAGAACGTATAGAGAGACATTGGGAGCTATGAATTTCAGTAGATTAGAA
The DNA here is from genome assembly GCA_038382905.1 of Daphne laureola. NCBI lineage: Eukaryota > Viridiplantae > Streptophyta > Magnoliopsida > Malvales > Thymelaeaceae > Daphne > Daphne laureola. The sequence continues at coordinate 2,177 of JBBYHH010504741.1, forward strand.
GCTTATTCCAGGTAGGGTTGAAGGGACAATCAATGGAGAAAGCTTTCTTGGGTGATTTCTCATCTTACTCTCTTCTATTTTATTCTTAATTTTGCTATTTATTTTTGTTCTCATACATGATTCCAGTATTGATAGGGTAGGATAAATGATACTCCCTGCATCCCAAAAAGATTTGAACATTTTATTTTTAGCATTTAATCTATGATTTTGTTTCTTCAACATTTTGATGTAAAAAGTTAAATAATTTATATGCAAATGATAATTCAAAGTTTCTAGTTTCTAAATATAATTTTTTTAGTTTTTTTAGCAAATTCTTCCTAATAATAATTTGAGTCAAACACAACACCAAAAGTCAAATGCTTAAAACATTTTGGGACGGAGGTAGTAGATTTTTAGTAAAGCAAAAGCCTCTAGATAGAAAATAGAAAGAAAAAATAAACTATATGAAGATGCCAAAGGGCTAGATCAGCACTCTGTTGTGGTGTTCAAGACATAATTTATACTGAAACAAAAAGGCGAAACTGATACTCCGTTCATCTGCTATAATTTACATTATACTGAAAAGAAAGAACAAAAATCCTCACCTGGACATCACTCCACTCAACACAACGAAGAAACTTTGTTAATGCCCTCTTCTCAGACATCAATGAAAAGCGAAACTTCCAAAGCAGCTGCCTCTCATCTCCACTCAAAGCCCTTGTAGGAGGGTATTTTAAGATTCTCTGTATTGACCTGCAAGTATAAATTGGTGACAATGTACTTATAGCTCTATGAAAGCTTATCAATAGCTTAGGTTTCAAAACAGATGAGCAGATGAAACATGGTATATATCAAATGACTGCATTTCGAATCTTCATCTGGTAGATCAAAGGTGAAAACAACACTAACGAATAGGCCTTCAAAGGTAATTAAGTTGACAAATATGAATCCTTTTACAAGAAAAAGGATCCTCAGCAGAAAGGCAACAGCTAGATGCCCAAAAAATTACGAATGAGATAGTAGATTCAAAGCCTTAATGAACACTATTCTATTTATAGTAGCATCCCTCATAAGCCAAAAAAATAGCAAGTATTATAAAGACATTTACGATTCATTTGGGTTTCAGCAATTTCCTCTACCTCGTAAACCTGTCTGTTCAATTCTGCCCAGAAAAGGTCCACAAAGTTGTAAGATGAACTGAAAGAAGCTTGTCCAGTCTTATTTTATTTTTCCAAACAAAGTCCATACTTTTCCCCAACACTTCCAGCAACCTTCCGCTTAGAACCAGTAACTCACAGCAAGTTCCCGCTATTCTCTTGCCCAAGCCATGTGAGGACAAGATGGACAGACTTTGTATCCTATTTCTAAAGCGTTCTGTAAATAGTATGATAAATATCCTTTCCAAGACATCTAAAATAACAAAATTGAGCCTTCCAGACACTTGAATTGTTGAAAATAAAACCGATCAACGATTTTGTGGGAGAAAAAGAGAGAAAAAAATTAATAGAAAAATGACCAAGACTACCAAAGAGTTAGCAATCCTCTCATACACGAGTCGAAAACCCCTCATTAGTCTAGTAGGAGATCCCCATACATATACTACAGAAATGAGATCAAGGAGCCACAGGTACAAGGTAACTGACCAAACTGATGATCCAAATCATAAAGCTTAGAAGGCTACACTACAGCAAACATACCAGTAATATCTAGGCAATCACTTAGTTTAACAAATATGACCAACTGCTAAAAATACAGTAAATCTCATCTTACAATAAAATAATGTGAAACGGTACAAGAATAAATGCTAGGGGTCCGTTTAGTTATGAAAATTTTCTAAAATTCTCATTTTAAGTTTCCTTTGTAAATAGTTGGGATGTATAACTAGTTATTAAGGAGAGAAAACTTTGTTTTCAGAACTTTGAAAAACTCATGTGTTAAAATAGAAAACTTTATTTTGAATTTCTCCATTTTAACACTTGACTTTTCAAAAAAATTGAAAACAAGGTTTTCTCTCCTTAATAACTAGATATACATCTTAACTGGAGTATTTACAAAGAAAACTTGAAATGAAAAATTTGAAAAACTTGCATAACTAAACGGTCCCTAGGTATTGCAAACAGATATTCATCAAATAAGGCCAGTGAAACGAAATAGGCCTTGCGGAGTTGAAATTGGTAAAGCCTTATAAAATACTCGAAGATTTCAAGGCTATCTAGCTGCTTTCCAAAACTAAACTTACTTCCTTTCATTAGAGCTTGGCTTGAGATCTCTGTCAATAATACCACGTGTTAGACTCCTGGCCAGCTTCAATTGTTTGTGTTCGGATGGATTTATCTTGCCAAATTCAGGGTCCCACACAGTCACTAGTTCATTTGACGAAGTTATGGGTGGCGGCAATAAGAAATTTGCTCCAGATTCCTACGTGTATTAAAAAAACTATATCAGAAACTAATTTCTTAGATTACACACACATATAGATAAATGATCTTTTACAATCTATAATCAGTCAAGTCCGTGCAAGACACATGAAATCTCATGATCAAGCAACTGAATCTTGAAAACCATAGCAGCTCAAGAAGTTTTAATGAAAAATCTAGTAGGCATACCAGATAGCAAAGACATGGTATGGGTTAATTTAACTTGAATGACCAGATGCATATCAAAGTAGAATAAATGGAAGATATGTTATGCTCATTCAATCACCACGTTTGCTCCTAACCTAAAGTTGGGAAAATCAAGAAATACACAGAGAGATTAGGACAACAGGTATGACCTGAAAAACAACCCGATGTTCGAAACTGCAGAAATCAATCACCAAGTATAAATTCGAACTTCCATTTCTCGAACTTTCACGCTCCTTGATATTTTCCATAGCTTTGAATGTGAGACGGTCCAGCCAATCAACACATTGAATCTGTCCTCTTTCATACTTATTTGTGAGCTTCTCCAAACGTTCCAACTCCCCACGCTCATGCCTCGGAACCTGCAGTTCAAACGCGTGAAATGCTACCATATGTATATAGCCCAAGATACAGTATACAACAAACCTTTCCAGGTGTGCTTGTAGGGAAAGACCCATCAGCTTCTTTTCCAGGCCACAGCCGAAGTTTCAACTTCCCAGTTTTAAGTTGGAGTTTACTATTAAATAGAAGAATGTTTGCTCCTCCAATCAACCCATCATCTTTCCCACATGAAACATCCCAAACCTAGATATCCAAAAGAGAACTTAAGCAACTCAACCAGAGCAAGTGAGAACACGTCATCAGAAAAATGAATAGTGCTATTAACATAAAGAAACTAATCAACAATTTGCAATTATGACAAAATGTGGCAGATGTGAGTGTGGACCTCTTAGATTACAAAAGTTGCTTTTGAGCGGAGAAGGAAAATTGAGAGTAATCAGGTAAAAGTGTTGTTAAAAAATTCCCTTAAAATGGAAGGTTTAAATTTCAATGGAACAACCCAAAAAGAAAAGGGTTTGATTTTTTTGTGACAGAGGGAGTAAAATATATGCGTGCATCATAGGAATTAGGGAATAATTGGTCTGAATCTACTTGCCTTATGCAATTATCCTCGCCAGGATCTTCCAGGCATCTTGAAATCATTCATTTAAAACCTTCAACAGAGTCAATCAATCAAACGAGCCTTAATCCCAACTTGTTGGGGTCGGCTACATGAATCCTGCGTTTCCATTCCGCTCTATTTGTTACGAGATATTCTGGAAGTTCCAGTAGCCTAAGATCCCTCTTAACTAAACTTACCCATGTAAGTTTAGGTCTTCCCTTATCTCGTTTAAGCTCCCCTAAGTCTAACCTATCAGTTTTACGCACTGGCGCATCTAATGGTCTTCTTTGTATATGCCCAAACAATCTAAGTCGACCTTCCCTAATTTTATCCTCAATTGGTGCTACTCTCACTAGGCCTCGAATGTTCACATTTCATATTTTATGTCTCAAAGTATGTCCAGTCATCCATCGAAGCATTCTCATCTCCGCGACATTCATTTTGCTCATACCTTGTGTTTTCACTGCCCAACACTCACTGCCATATACTCCCTCCGTCCCAAAAAGAAAGTTACATTTCTTTGGGAACGGGGATTAAGATTTCATTAATTAGGTAAAATTGTTCCAAAAGTACCCCCAATTAAGAAAAACAGAAGGAACATTGTCCACTTTAATATTCCCACTACCAATGCAATTAATAATGCATCCGGCAGTGTCAGTTGCTCTGTAAAAAGACTTGTCTAAGACTTGATAAAAAGACTTCACTTTTACCCATCTAAAAAAAAAAAAAGACTTCACTTTTGTGTGAATAAAAAAGATGAATTTCATAAATAAATAAAAAAACAAAAAAACAAAGATGAAAATCGAGAAAATGAAGTTGCCTGTTGTTAAAAGAACGATTTTATGTTTAGAAAGCCAAGCTAGGTAACTTTTCATGTATGAACGCATTAAAACTCTGTGTACTGATGTTTCCAATAGAAGTAAATGTCGAGGGTATAGTAGTAACACTCCTCTTAATAACTTCCCATAAAAGGAAACGTAACATTCTTTTTGGGACATCCTAAAATGGAATATGTAACATTCTTTTTGGGACGGAGGGAATAACATGGATGGGCTGATAGCTATCCTATAAAATTTTCCTTTCAACTTCAATGAGATGTTTTTATCGAGTAACACCCCAGTAGCACCTCTCCATTTTGCCCACCCTGCCTTAATCCGATGGTTATTTATGTCTAAAAAGAACTCACATTGAAAAAGCCATTGGAAAGCACCTTTGAATTTGATTAGTCTGAGAATGCTGATAAATATGTTAAAAGCTGATAGGCCCATTGATTCGATGCACTCGTGAAATTTCTTCTAACCAAATGACTGCAACCTTTTTTAAAATAAAATGACCAATAAAAATACTATCACCATAAAGCAGATACTTTTTCGACCAAAATTTTATACTTGAGTAGACCATAAGTAATAACGTGAAGTTAAAGATACGACCTAGCCACTTACCGTCAAAGCAAGTTGTGAGTGCGCTGTCAAGTCTCGGTATTTGGTACTTAACGTGATAAGTTCTTTCCAGCAATATGAAGGTCCAGCTGATTCCACCCTGAAGCAAGATGTACAGAAAAAATTTAGCACAACCTAGACGCAACAGATTTTAGAATTCACCTCAACCATCTAGCATGAGAAAACTTTCTACAAGAATGAAAGAACACCTGGTTCTAGTAGGAAGGCCGAAGGGAATGCCATCTATATACAACGCACATTCCACATAGAGTTCCGCTTTTCTCTCCTCCGAAGTGATGTTGAATCCTGCAAACGAAATGGAAAAAGCTGGATAACAGAGGTACATTTCAGAATAAAAACTTCACCAAATTCAGCAACCTGAAGAAATTCCAATCAACTTCCTTGAACTAAAAACTAAAATTTAGTTATCAAGTAGTATATGTTGGGAGATGCTAATAGCAAAACTAGTTAAATACATAACTCCAAATGATCTTTTATGAAGTCACAAATGGAAGATCTCAAAAACCAGAAGACCACAACTGGAAAAATAAGAGAGCCAAAGTAATTACCAGGACTAGAAGATTTTGCAGAAGGCAACTTTCCTTCTAATCTCTCCACGCGAAAGGTGACAGGAAGGTTTATATCGCAGGAGAGAAAGAATCTGAACTCGTTACTAGTCATATTAATTCTGAAATTACCAGCACTTGAACTTCGTCACTAAAACCAATTTTTACGCAACCATATATGATTCCGAAGGGTGTTCACAGGACGGGGAGGGACGGGTCGCGGCTGTGAAAACGTGTTTGGATAGACAACGGCCGGGCAGCTCTCCTAAAATCTATGTTTGGATAACAAAAGAGGTGGGACGCTCACCGACCCTGGCCACCGGGCAATCCTCGGAAGCCCACCATCTTCCAAATTCTTCTAGTTTCAATCGACCCGCCGAATTGGGCTGCCGCTTACTGGAACTCCACTCATCAAATTGAACAATATTGTTTGTCGCACTGTGGAGAGAGCTCCAAATCGGAATGGTTGCAAGGCTGAGTGAGAGCTTTTACCCAAAAGAAGATCAGGCGACCATCACCAGATTTCCTCTTTCAAGTCGTCAAAAATCTGCTGGAGAGAATGAAAACGATTCCAATTGCTAGACACTGTGATATGATTTTTTCCCCGATTCGAATTCTAATAAGTTACTGCTTGAAAGAATTAATATACTAGTGTTTTTTTTTATTTGTGTTTGCTGCTCAGGAGTTCTTCATTCCTGGGAAAGAACAATGCGGGGATGAGTGACGCAAAAGAAAACAGTGTGCATTTATCTTGTCATTCAAATTAAAAATTTATAAAAAATATCTCTTAACATTTAATCCCTCTTAAAATAATTTTGATAAAAAATTAGAGTAATAAATAATAAAATATTATGAATATTTGAGTAAAATAACTTGATTAAAATTTTTAAAAAGTGAAATGCACAAATTTAACAAAAAATTGATGTAGGGATAAAGGCCTATTTCTAGAGTGAGAAAAACTTCTTCCTTCTCTCTTCACGAAGCAAGCTAGGGTTTGGGATCCTTGATCTCCTCAACCCTAGTGGTGGTATGTCCCCCTTCGAAGGGTGAGGGCGGTGGTGCTGGTGGAGGTCGTCACCGTGGGCTGCTTCCTAGTAAGAAGAATGTGTCGCGATCGGTGATCGTTTCTGAGGAGCGTCTGGATTTGACTCAACCTTCGTCTGATTCGGAATCTGAAACCCCTCTTTTGAGAGGAGCAACCGATCATCTTGCGCAAGCTTTGGAGATCGCGTTGCAAGCTCGCCGTTCAGAGCCTGGGATCAAAACGTCAGAGTTGGCTCTTGCTAAAGATAAGGGACCTTTGATGGCGGAGACTTCCTCGGCTCCCCAGAAGACCTCCGTCTCTGGCCGGCGGTGGGGGAATAGGGTGAGTTCACCCTCTAGCTCACCTGAGCCTAGAAAGTTTGTGGATGTCCTAAAGGTGTTTCAACTCTCGGGTTTCTCTCTTGAGTATGATCCGGCGATCCAAGATGCTGATGAAATTCAACTCTCTGACTATGATGTTAAGGTTGGGCATGAGCAGTGGGAGAACACCCTGGTGGGGTGTGTCATGGGGGCTGAAGTGTCCTAGGAAAATATGAGGAAATTTGTGGCTGCAAGGTGGAAGCAGGTGGCTCGGCCGGTTGTCACCAACAATCTGGGGTGTTTTTGTTTCGATTCCAGTCGAAGGAGGATATGCTGAAAATCTATGAAGGTAGCATGAATTTTGTTTTTGATAAACCCCTATTATTAAAAGAATTCTTTGTTGATTTGGTGTTAGGTAAACAATTGTTTAAGTCAGCCCCTATATGGGTTAAACTTCCCAATTTGAGCCTCCAATTTTGGATCCCTAAAATTATATGACAGATTGCTAGAAAATTGGGTAGACTTCTTATGGCTGATTCATTTACTGCTGCTAGAACTAGGCTCACCTTTGCTAGGATACTTGTTGATCTTCATGATCCTACTAATCTTGTCCATGAGATTAAGTTTAGGGCCCTAGGGCAGACTTATATTCAACCTGTTGTCTATGAATGGTTCCCATCCCCTGTGGAAAATGTGGTAACTGGGGGCATTCTCAGGATGTTTGTGACCCCAATTTTAAGCATCTTCCTAGGCAAAAGCCAGTGGTGAATGTTGCTAGCAAGTTAGGTGCTGTTATACCTGCACCTCTGGGGGAGGTTGCTCCAACAGTTCAAACTCAGTCTGCTCTAGTTGGTAATGGCCAATTTCAGGTAGTTCAGCCAAGGAAAGCTATTAGGGCTGCATCTCATTCTGGTCTAGGATTTGATGTGGCTCAGGAGGTCCCTGCTAGCCTACTGCCCTCTGAAAATGCTTTTGAGGCTTTAAATGATGTGTCCGTAGTTGATAGCCTTAGTAATGGTACTGAGGCCCAGCCTCCCCCCCAAATGAAGATAAGAGGGCTTAACCAGCCTTTTAAACAAAAAAAAAAGTTAGAAAGTTTTCTGCAACAATAAGGATTTTCAATTAGTTTCTCTGTTAGAAACAAGGGTCAAGGCTAGTAAATTTAGGGTGGCTAAAAGGGCTTGTTTTCAACAGTGGTCTTTTGTAAATAATTATTACCATGTTACTAATGGGCGTATTTAGGTGATTTGGGATGCTGCTGCTTTAGCTGTTAAGCATCTTGACTCTTCTGACCAGATGATGCACCTAACAATCACTTTTTTGATTGATTCCTGGATTGTTACCCTCACTGTCATCTATGGCCTTAATCATCAAGTAGGTCGAGCAAGACTTTGGGAGCATCTGAATAGGATTGGAGAAGGTATTGGTGGGCCTTGGTTAGCAATGAGGGATTTCAATGAGGTAATTGGGTCTGAAGAGAAGATTTCTAATGATTTAGTGCCTCATTTGTACTCTTCTGGGCTGAAAGAAGCATGCTTACAAAATGACCTAGTGGACTTGAAGAGCATATGGAGTTTTTTCACTTGGTCAAATCAGCAACATGGTGAGTCTCGTATGGCTAGTAAACTTGACAGAGTTTTGGGTAACTCCTTATGGTATGATCTCTTTCCCTCTACTTATGTTGATTTCAAAGATTCAGTGTTGTCTGACCATTCTCTCTCTCTCTCTCTGTTGTACCTTATTGGCTCTGTTTTTGTGAGGAGACCACTATTTAAATACTTGCATATGTGGTCATTGCATGAGGGCTATCAAGCCCTGGTTTCTCAAGCTTGGTGTTGTGACTTGCCTTACTGTACTCCTGTGAGGAAAGTCATTTTGAAGTTGCAGAATTTGAAGAAAGTTCTTTTAGCTTTTAATTCTGAAAATTTTCAAGAAAGTGGCTAAGAAGGCTTTTCATGATTTATCTGCTAAGATTGATGTCTCTCCTTTTGATGATGAATTGTCTGCTCAGTATAAGGCTGCCA
>JBBYHH010504851.1:0-11091 GCA_038382905.1 Daphne laureola
TTGGATGAGATTCTCATCAAGATATGCACCATTGATCACTTGACACTAGGTAATCCAAACTTTCTTCCAAAATCATTACCATTTTTTTCTTACCTTATTTCCTTTCTTATTCCAAAAATCCTTTCCTACCAACTTAAGCCCAACAACATCCAAGCCCAATTCCTTCATAAAACCGCCGGCCCACATGTTGTAGCCCAACATATAAATTTTCTAACTTTTTTTCAAAGTTGACCATTTTGCCCCCTGAATCTAATTTTTCGCAAAATAGTCCTGGATTCCTAAAATATTGTACCTTCATAGAATTTTGAATCCTAACCTCTAAATAGCTCATCGGAATATTTAATTCACTCTCAGCATCTCATTTCCATAAATTCTCAAATCCCGAGAATTTCACATAAACAAATTTCGGCAGAATTACATCGAAAATGAATAATACTTCCAGGGTGGGTGTAACAGTTTCAAAATTCAATTTTTGACTCAAATACTTACAAAGAAAAATAGTGTAAAAAAATTCTAGAAAATTATATTTAGAAAACTTATATTGCAAATTATGAAACACATTAAAAATATTTAATTTTAGTTGTCTAAACATAGATGAAAAAAAATTATAAATTAAATACTGTAAAACAGCTAAAACAAATTAGACATCTTTTGAAGTACGGATGGAGTATATTCCACTACCAAGGTTACCCGTTCATCACTTTGTGTATTTAGCCAAGTATTTAACTCAAAGTTCAATATTCAGTATCTTATTTATGAGTACGAAGGAGACCTATAGTGAAAAATTTGTACACTACCCATTACTAGGATGTAGCTGGGAATATGAGTCGGCTATAGAATCAGAATCTCCGGTAGCATCGGTTGATGTTGGTGCAGGAAGTTGAGAATCTAGCGACAATAAAAATTTAACAAAATATTCTATGAAATTTCGCAATTGCGAGTTTACTGGTATCGGCCGTCAAGATTTAAGGAAAAAGAATAGAGACCTTCACGGTTTTCCAACGATCTACGATGATTCAAGATAAAGTTTGGGTCAAAAGGAAAGTCTGGGAAAATTGGAAGCTTTTTAGGCACACACACAAATTTGTATAGTACAAGAAAACTTTTTAAGCACGAAAAAATAATATTTCATAATTTAAACAATTTAAAAGTTAAAACAAAATTTACAAAAGTTATGAAACACTAACACAAGATTTATATACAAAATATAGAAATTTTCTCAAATCTAACAATTTTATAAAGCAGATGCAAGACAAAACTCAAGTTAGAAAAATACTTTCTCCGTCCTCAAAATATTGTATCATTTATTTTAACAGTTTCACTGTAATTAATCTATCATTTATTTTCATATATTTTTAGATATTGAAAACTAGAAAATTTATTTGGGAACCATAATTTGATATCCAAATTTTCTAAATATATTTTTTCTTAAATTTTTTATATTATTTATCTTTATTAAAAATTAAGTCAAATATTGAATATTGAAACAACAAAATCAAACGATATAATCTTTTGAGGACGAATGAAGTATAATTTTATACCAACAAAATTAATAACTACAAAAATCGTTTGTCAAAACCACAAGAAAACTAAAAAGATAAAATGGTATACTAAAAAGTATAAGTTAAAGCACATTTAAAAAGAAAAAAGAAAAGAAAAGAAAGTTAAAACAAAGAAGTGCCTAAAATGTAAGCTTTTGGAACTAATTGGTGGCCTAACTGAACAATGAGGAGGGGAATTGGGTAAAACGGGAGAACTAAGGGAAATGGAGGGGCTGAAGTTGGAAATACCTCCTGGAATCCGAAAACGACGAAGAACTGAAGACGATTCGTATGTTTCGGAGCTGGCTTCCGGCGGGTCGACCCGGACGGTTCAGAGGCTTGCGGCCTCCTCCAACGGCTTACCTGGGCGGGAAATATGCGGCGGAAGTCAGGGGACTTGAAAGAGGTGGTGGCACGATTGATTGTAGTGTAACAGAGGCCTGATTCGCGATGGTTGGCTGATTCGGGTCGGCGGGCTGATGCGGCGGCTCGAAGAGAAATTTTCGCCGGTCAGAGCATCTCCGGCGACAAGGGATGGATGGTTGGGCTGGCTGGACACGCTGTAGAGGATGGTGGTAGTTGGTGGAGGCGAAACGTCAATGGAAGAGAGATGGAGGTTGAGTTGGTTGAGTTCGATTCGGCTTTGCCTTCTAACTCTGCTTCCTTTTTTTTTTTATCTTTTTGTTGACTTTGTTTCTGCTCTTTGTGATTCTTTAAAAGGAAGAATAAGGTGTACATATATATAGGTGATAAGGTATGTGGTTTGGTCAGAGGGGTGGACTGCTGCTGGTGAAGGGGTATGGATGCAAGCATGGTTGACAGAGGTAAGGGAGGAAGCGTGAGGAAGAAAGGTAATCCTTCGTACTTGTTTTTTTTTTTCAATTTTTTTATTTATTTACTTCTCCTTTTATGCAATTCCACTAATTATTAACACCCCCTAAAAAAACTAAAAATAAGTTAAAAATAGAAGACTATTTCATTAGCAAAAGTGCATAAAATAATAAAAGAAAAAATGCACATAAATTATAAAATAAAGAAAATAAGCATGCAACATCATGATCCAAATAACCATTTCGGTTTACAAATTTTAGGGTTATTACATACGTAAGCCATATAAGTGTACAATATGGATGTCTGATATTTTGAAACATCACAATGTTAAAAATTGAGAGTTTACGGGAAGCAAGTAACAATCAATTAAGTAAAAAAAAACTACGTTTTTAAATACATGGAGAAAGAGAAACCACAAGAGAATAGAACGAGTTGATAAGTATGGGTCTAACCCAACCCAAATACGAGGTCACAATCCAAAAAGCCCGCGTATGAGGCTACTCCTTGTATAACCAGGACACATTATCACTATACAACCCGCCTACAATTAATGAGAGGCACACATCACGTTATCATTTATGACATCACAAACCGAATCAACAGATCCTCTTAACGCCTGTAACGGCTACCTCCACAAACATAGCTACCTTAATGGCACAATCCCGCTGATCAAGCCCTCCTTGATGGGCTCCGGCATCACCAAATTTGAAGGGTGGTGGCCAACATACAAAGGGTATAAACTACACATACTCCCCCCTCTCTCTCTGCCTGATTTGTTTACTTGTCCTCCTTTGCAGGTGCTCGTCGGGAGAGAGAGTAGAACCGATGACCTTCAAAGGGGGACAAGTAAACAAATCAGGCAGAGACAGAGGGGGAGTATGTATGTAGTTCGTACCCTTTGTATATTGGGCACAACCTTTCAAATAGGGTGGTGTCGGAGCCCATCAAGGAGGGCTTGATCAGTGGGATTGTGCTATTAAGATGTCTGTGTTTGTAGAGGTAGCCGTTACAGGCGTTAAGGGGAATTGTTTACCCGGTTTGTGACATCATAAATGATAACGTGATGTGTGTCTCTCATTAATTATAAGCGGGTTGTATAGTGATAATGTGTCCTGGTTATACGAGGAGTAGCCTCGTACGCAGGCTTGTTGGATTGTGGCCTTGTATTTGGGCTGAGTTAGGCCCATACTTATCACCAGTATTTGTAAGTTCACATATATAGAAACCCTCCAACTAACATAAAAATTGTCGAGACCAACAATGTAAGAGCTAGAAAAAGTGAGGTAGAACTTAATTAGCAAATAGTCTTTGAAATTGTTTAATCAAGCACTGCAAAGTTCCAACATATCCAAAATAGAACATGAACTAGTGATGAGGACCGTTCTCCTTGATTCAATTGTTGGATCGAAAACAATGGGGTGGTTGTTGAAGGACCAGAGTCTCTTCCAAAGAATCATCTAAAATTGGTCCTTATTATTAAAATCCAGCAAAAAAACATTCTTCTCGTTTAAAGGCGTTGTCAGATGAATGAGGAAAGGAAACCTATCCCACTGGGTCATTTGCATCGTAGCTGCAAGGAAGTCGATCGGGCTGAACCATCTTCATGCATATGACTTTAGCTGTGAGGGAGAATTCCACTGTCGATGCACTCCCAACCCTTACGACGCTATTAGATAGGCCTTCATTGCTAGGCAACACGAGTGTAGCAAGCCGGGCTTTTAAGAGATTCATCAATTAACACATGTGAGGTCTCCGACTAGAGTACTAAATGAAAACAACAAGAAAAGTGACTCTCATGAAAAAAAAACCCTGGTAAAGCGAGGGAGAAGACCTAGATGACAATCCTAGTATATGTTGTTGTCTTAATATTACTTTTGTATTTTTTTTAAAAGTGAGACATCTGTTTTGCAATTTTTAAAAAATATTAGGACCAAATTGTAATTTTAAATGCTTATTATTTAGGGACAAAGTATACTTTTTTAAGTACACATTCTTAATTTTTCTTTAAAAAATTCTTAAATTTTATAAAAGAAAACTCATTTTTCTAAAGTTTATATTTTTAGAGATTTTCCAAATTAAATCTGATTTGAATATTACCTTATAATATGATTGTTTTAGCATTACCAATGAAGATTTATAGACCATTTCAGTTTATTCTACATTGTATGTATGTATGTATGCATGTGTGTATATAAATTATTAAGGATATTATAATATTCTCAAATCATTCATAGGTTTTTCAAAAACTATGAAAACAAGAAGATGTAAAAATATTCAGGTTGAGGTATTTGTGAATAGTAGGTTCAAGAAACTATCTTGTAGTTGGGAGAAGTGGCTCATAAATCCCGAGATTGCTTGCAGAAATGAGGTTGGGTGATATTGATATAGTAGGTCTGATTTCTTAATTTTTTTTTCTCTTCTTGGGTGTATGTTTATCTCTTTGGTGTTATTTTGTATCAGGTGATTCTTCTCGAATGCTTCAAAGCTAAATAATTAATTCGAGTATTGAGATTAAGTGTCAAATCTTCATATGGTTTCTGATCCTCATGAGTGAGGGCTTTTTTAGATTGATCTTTGAGGCATTTTTCTCCTTTATGGTATTAGGTAGCTAGGTTTGATTTAGGTGTATGTTTATGATTTCAACAAAATTGTAATTGTTGTTAAAAAAAAATTGTTTGAGTGTAATGTTAGAACAAATCATAATTTTTTTTTTCTCTTCTTAATCTAATTATTTGATCATTTATCCCAAATTTTGAATAACGTTGCATAAAAAGATTCTCCTAAAGTGCTCTTTTTATCCACATAAAATGAAGTGAAAGGTACTAATGATAATAACTTCATAGATCTTGTGTCCAAGATTCATCTAGATGATCATCATCAAGAGATTCCTCAATAGAATCCTCAACAAAATTCTGAAGATAATTCTCAAGAAAATCCTAAAGACAATCCTCAATCGCCCGCACCAACCCAGTCAGTTTGCATTATGACTATCCAAATGCGGTCGGCCGAAGAACCTTTTGATGATGATGAATGTGGTGAGGAGTGCGCTAATTGGAGCTATTCGAGAATAAGATCTTATTGTTGGGAAGATGACGAGTGTTGTTGCACGCCAGAATTAATTCTAGATTGAATACGTTAAAGTTTATTATACATAATATGCGTGACATCCATACATTTGGGAGCATGTATACATGCATTTGTTTAAAAAGTAAAGTTTTATTATAAACCCAGTGAACAATGATAAGATTTTATGTGAAATAGTATGGGGTGTTACTACGAAATTTTCGTATCTTTTTGTTTATTAAGTGTTCACTATATATGTATATATACTAGTAAACGACAACCTGGATAGAAATTATATAGAAAACTAATAAATTATAAAAATATATAAACATGCTCTTATATTCAAGTTTGAAAGGAAAAAAAAGGTTTGAAAGGAAAATCATTATTATTATTACTATAAGAGCTCATAGAGGGAAAACTACGGGTTAATACTTACAATAATTAATGCTATATAAAATGGTACTTGATTAGTATCTATGTCTAGCTAGAGATAGATACCGATCAACTACAATCAGATGGTGAAGATATCAGTAAGCAATAATGAGTTGCGCCTTTGAACCATAGATATAGCTTCTTCAACAACTGCGGAGGACTGTCTAGCACGATGTTGGAATCTTCTTGAATTTCTTTCCTGCCAGATCGCATATACTATAGCGGCTAAGAGGCTATTTCTAAGATTAGATTTTTATGTTTTACCTCTAGCTACCTTTTTTATCCATGCACATAATAACTGTCATCTCGCTGGAGGGTGATACAGCTTGACAACCTTAAGAGCTTCTCTGATAACGGTGGTGGAGAAGGAACACTGGAAGAATAGATGGTCCCTATCCTCCTGGTGTTGCCTACAGAGAATGCATCGTTGGTCCACTGCAGGATTCCACATAGCCACTCTATCAGATGTGGATAAGGAGTCCCGAGCACACAACCACAAAATAATAGAAGTCTTAGGCATATGTTTTGATCCCCAAACGAGATTCTTCCAACGGACCAAATCAAAACTTTTGACTACATGTAGATACGCTTCCTTCATTGGGAACCTCTCCATTTGAACAAGTTGTAATCTGATGAAGAGATTCTGGAAGGTTGTTCTTGCATTAAACAGAGCTTTAGTCATTACAGAAGCTTGCCTTGGTTTCTCCGTGATCCATAAGTCTGTCTGTTTGAAATAATACGCGTGGACCCACTTGATCCACAGACTCTCCTTGTCTTTCAACAATTTCCAGATTTTCTTTGCTTGATAAGCTAGATTCCATCCCACAAGACCATAAACACCCAGTCCTCCTTGGGATTTAGGAACACACACCCGATTCCATGCTACTAGAGCTTTATGTGAGGTTATGGATCCCCCCACATAAAACTTCTACATCTTTGTTCAATATATTCTAGCAATTCTAGCACACCTTTCGGGATAGGAAAGATGGAGAACCAGTAGTTCTGAACACTAAAGGCTACTGATTTTATAAGTTGAAGTCTGCCCGCGTAGGAGAGGAACTTGGTCGACCATCCATTGAGAGAATCCAGAATTTTATCAACTAAAGGTTGACAATGCTTTGTTGTTAGTCTTGAGCTGTCCAAAGGAACCCCCAAGTATTTCATGGGAAGCATGGCTCTTTGAAGACCTAGAGTCTGAAGGATTGGCTTTAAATCTTCTGGGTTAACTCTTGCTATATATGCATGGCTCTTCTGATCATTTATGTGTAGACCTGAAACTGACGAGAAGTGTTGAATTGATGTTCTGACTCCTGAAGCAGATTCGGCTGAAGCATGCGCAAATATGAGTAGGTCATCCGCAAACAATAAATGGGTGATCTTAAGCTTCTTGCATTTAGGGTGATACTTGATGTGCCATGCTTCAAACATACTCTTGAGTAGCCTAGATAGATACTCCATGGCTATGACAAAAAGGTAGGAGGATATGGGATCGCCTTGTCTTAGACCTGTAGTGCCTTTGAAGAAACCTTTGAGGGTGCCATTAATGTTTATTGTGTACCACGGGGAGGTAACACATGCCATTAGAGTATGAACCAGCTGGGGGGGGAGGGAATTCATCTGTAGCAGCAGACTTTGTATGAATGACCAAGAAATTGAGTCATATGCCTTTTAATGTCTATTTTCAGAGTCATCCGCGGAGAAACCCTTGGATTGTTGTATCCTCTGATGATTTCTTGAGTCAAGCAGACATTATCTACAATCTGACGACCTTTGACAAATCCTGATTGAGCTTGAGTGATAATCTTGGGAAGAATTTTTTGCATCCTTGCTGCTAGAGCTTTAGAGAGGATTTTATACAGAACATTGCAGCATGATATAGGTCTGAAATCTTCTGCATGAGAGGAGTTGAAACTCTTTGGAATTAGATGAATGGTTGTTGCGCCAAGGGCTTGGGTGATGAGACCTCGCTGGAGATAAAATTGGATTGCTTCTAATACCTCTATACCAATTAAAGCCCACTACTGATGATAGAAGTGTGTGGAGAAGCCATCTGGACCAGGAGCCTTTTTTAGATTCATGGAGAAAAGGCTTGCTTTCAGCTCATCATTAGTGATTGGGGACCCCAGATACTGTTTATCTTCTGCTAAAATTTACGGCCCAAAAATAGTAACATTGTTGCAAGCTTGATTGTGATGAGTCTGAGGAGAGGCCAAAAGATTCTGAAAAAACTGAATGAATTCTGCAGCAATTTCCTCTTGTGATGTTAGATTCTGACCACTTTTATCAATGAGAAGAGATATGTTCTTCCTAACCTGTTTTTCTTTTACTCTTGCGTGGAAGAAGGCTGTGTTATCATCTCCTAGGGTGGCCCAATCAGTGGCTGACTTTTGTGCATAATAGGTCTCTTCCCAACATTTAAGCTCAAGCAGGTGTTTCCTTGACTCTTTTTCTTCTTGGATTAGGCCTGAATTCAGAGGATCCACCCGCAGGTTATGAGAGACTGCCTGAAATCTTTCTTGAGCATATCTCACCCTGCCAGAAATGTCACCAAAGAATTTGATATTAAATGCCTTAAGAGCTTTCTTTAATCTCTGGAGCTTAGAGGAAAGGGATATGACTGGATTTGCTGGGGTAATATCCTCAAGCCAAGATTCTTGAACCACTTGTGAAAATTGTGGGTGGAGACTCCACATGTTCAGGAACTGAAAATGAGGCCTTCTGATTTCCATGGTTTGATGAAATTTCAGATAGCTGATGGTGTGATCTGAATGGGAATGCTCCAGAAATTCCCCTCTGGTTTGAGGGAAGGAGTTGTGCCAGTTGAGATCTCCCATTAACCTGTCTAACTTACAACAAATCCTGCTGCTCGCTTCTTGATGGTTGTTCCAAGTATAAAAAGCTCCTGAACTGGATAGGTCCTGAAAACCTACTTGATTACAGAGATCAGATAGTCCAGCTGAGTGAATTTTAGACTCACCTACTGCCACTAGTTTTTCGTTTGAATGGAGTACTTCATTGAAATCTCCTGCAATTAACCAAGGGAGAACATTTGAATCTCCAAACTGCTGGATTTCTGACCAAATTCTTTTCCTTTCTACAGCAGAGTTTGAAGCATAGACAACTGAAATACAGACTGTCCATTTGTCTAAGAGGTGAGTTACCTGCAAATGAGCATAGTGCTCTTCAACTCTGATGACTAAAATTTTCAAAGTTGTAGGATCCCAACATACCCAAATGCGGCCATTGTAAGCTTTGTAATAGTTGTTGATGAATTTCCAAGAACCAAAAATTTTCTGACACACCTTCATAAAATTCTTACTCTTAACTCTGGTTTCCAAGAGGGCACAGAGATGGAGATTTTTTTGTTGGATGATTTTCTTGACTGCCTTTTGTTTACTACTAGTATTTACACCCCTAATATTCCAGAAGGCCCACATTAAAAGGGAATAGGGGGTGTTTCATCTATGTCTGGATCTAGCTCTCCTAACTTAGAAAATGCACTAGGACAGACCAAATATGATGCTGATGGTATAGGAGGAGGCCTGTGCAAGGTTGGGTGCTGAACTTCCTTATAGTTTTTAGTGCTCTTGTGTTTCTGTTTTTTCTGGACTAGCTTGAACCCATCTACTTGAAGAACTCTCTGGTGTGGTTGTGTGCTTGAATTGTATGAGACCTGTACATTCTGAACTTCTCTGTCTGATTTCTTCTTATACTTGTGATTGAGATCACACTCATCTGATTTGTGCCCCCATTTTGACATTTGGAATAGGGGTTTGGATCCCACTCATAGGTGATCCTCTAGAGAAAAGTCCCTTATGATGTATGCTACTTAATGACTTCAGGAGGGCTAGTTGACTCATGGAGATTAACTAGGACTCTTGCATAATCTAGTCTTATCATCTGAATTGTAGCAGGATCTGCCATTATCGGTTCCCTTACTGAACTTACTAGCTTGCTGATTAGAGTTGGAGTCCAGAGATCCATCCTAAGGTCAGGCATTCTAATCCAGATTGGGTTAGCTTTAAATAAGGATTTGCTCACTCTCATGCCTGGCTCGAATCTCTTCAATAATAGAGGTTTATCAAATATAAAATAGGTGAGGGCTTCATAAATCTTACTCAAATCCTCATGAGAGGCAAAAGTGATCAGAAATACTCCATTTTGCTTAACTAGAGTGGGAGGGGCTATGTCTTTCCATCTAGCCTTAATGTATTTATCCATGTGATTCCAAGAAATTTCGGTACCCATTACACATCCTACCAAAGTGTGCTTCCATAAAATGGAGCCATCATCTAATTCATCATCTGGCAAGGTGATTTCATGAACCCCGGCTACTGATGGATTGAACGATAAAGCAAAATTAAGATTTTGACTGACCTTTATTCCTTCATTTCTGATTTATGCATCTGTGTCTTCGGCGATTACTCTGTCTGACCACCTCTGAAATTGGGTTGGTGGGGGATTTGTTGAACTTGATGCTTGGTTGTTGCTTGGTTTTGCCTGAGGTAGAGTGAAAGCCTGAGGGACGAACGTCATTGAATCCTCCGTTTCCTCTCCAATTTCTTATTCATCTTCGGTAAGGTGTTGTTCTTTCTCAACTGTCATTTGCTTCGATTTGGACTTTGGGCGTCCTCTGCGTTTGGTGCTTTTTGTGACTGTGGCAATCTTGCCTGATCGTGCCATCCACGCGGGAGCCGGCTACGGCCACTTGGAGCTGAGTTCCCTCCGGTGAGTATACTCAGAGCGAATTCTAGAGAGGGACGAGATCTTTCTCTCTCAAGCCATTTCTCGCTTGTTGGTGTGCGAATCTTATCTTTGAGCCAAACATAGATGAAAATTTATGCTCTATTGCTCTTCACTCAATTAGACACTAAGTGAAGCTAATTACAAATGTATCAAGTGTGATTATCTCCCGACTATTTCAAAATTTATACTTATCCTCCTTCATTTCTAGAAACATATGGTTTCTCTACCTACTTATCACTAAAACCTACAATTATTTGACCCTAACTCCGTTATTTGATCACTAGTGTGATTACCCATGTTTTGCTGCGGAAATAAAATCAATGAAAAAAATTGTATGATTATCTGTTATGTGTACATCCATTTTTTTTAATGGTTTACATGCATTTTTTTTTAAATATCAGAATAAGTATTTTATGAATTTTCATTTGTATAAATATCACATTTTTTTTTTCATTTTTATCTAAACTAACAGAGCCTT
>JBBYHH010504961.1:0-11091 GCA_038382905.1 Daphne laureola
ACTACCTCTTTATGCCTTAAACTTGAAATGATGATATGTATAGCTCCTAAAATCATTTTAATCTGAAATTTTACACACAAGTTAGAATGATTGTGTTCAAATTAATTTGATTTTCTTGAGTATTTTTTGGTCAACGTGGTCAAAGTCAAGCTTAAGGTCAAACAACCCTTAAAACTACCTCTTTATGCCTTAAACTTGAAATGATGATATGTATAGCTCCTAAAATAATTTTAATCTGAAATTTTACACACAAGTTAAATTGTTGTGTTCAAATTAATGTGATTTTCTTGAGTATTTTTTGATCAATGTGATCAAAGTCAATGTGTTAGTCAAGCATGCTAGATAACATGAACTAGTTAATTTAATCATCCTACCCTGCTGCCTTTGGTTCTTTATTAGAAACATGTTTTCCTTATTAGATTTTACTTGTAGTTTGGTAATTAAAGATTAGTTGAAACTTCAGCAAATTGAGGGAAAGATTTAGCATCTTTGAGCGTTTGTCCTCTCCTCGTTTCACTTCTGCCTTTTGCCTTGCACTAGCTTGTGAATTTTAGTTGTGCAAGTTACTGCACAATTGCAACAGTCAGACTTCACCTCCCCTGCACAATTACTGCACAATTGCAACAGTCAGACTTCACCTCCCCTGCACAATTGCAACCCGAGAATCATCATTTCCAACATTAACTCACGCATAAACAAACTTCATTGGAGAACATCTACAACATAAAAATACTCCAAATCAGTTCAGTTGACCAACAATTTGACTTTCAAATGAATTAATCAATCCTTAAAACTCTATGAATTATATGAAGTTAACATCAAAACAGACTTGCATGACTTCAAATCTTGGCATTTGGTGCGCAATTGATGAAGATATCAGCCAAACAACTTGATGCAGTAATTTTCCACTTGAAACACAATTCTTGAATAATTATCCTGTCAATTCTTGAACAATTCTTGAACAACTGTCAGCCTTAAAGAGGCATATTGTTTACTGCAATGGGAAGTATGCCATTAATGTAACCTTTCTCAATGACATAAGTTTTGACTTCATCTCTAAAAGTTGTTGCGCGTTCCAGGTCACTACCTTCAAGATTTTCTGCTACAGAGACCTCCACTGGATTCACTTCTCTAAACATCTCCTCTCATGAGTCTCCCAGATTGGCCAACATGTTATGCAAAATTACACAGACAGTTGACACTCGGATGATACCCTGCACATCCCTTATTGATCTAATTTGTTGGCGATGCTCACGCAAACATGACCATCTTCCTTTCAAAATGCCAATGTTGTGCTCGTTCCTCACTCTTGCTTTGGCAAGGACATAGTTAAACTCTTTGTTCACCTGGATGTCTGCTGCAGGTGACTTAAATGCAGGAATAAGGTATTTTGACACACCATAAGCTGAGTCCCCAATTATGTATTCCCCTTTGCTGAAGAACTGGTATGGGTTCTTGACTTGTGCTGACTTTCTCCATAAGCCAGCATCATGCATAGAGCCAGGCCACCCGCAGGAAAAACCAATGATACGTCTATCAATGTCGCACACAATTTGCATATTGATGGAATATCGATGTTTGCGGTCCCAGTAACATTCTCCATCGATGACTAGCTTTTCGGATAGAGGAATGGTGGTGCCGTCAACAAAGCTAACACATCCTGGAAAGCCCTCTGCCTCCATGGATTGTCCGATCTCCCTTCTTCTTTCTTTACTAGGCCATAAAATGTACCTACTTCCAACTTGCAATAATGCAGTGATAACCCTTCCGGTAAACAGAACTATTGTTCCAACACCAAAACCAAAAAGCATAGACTGCATTGCGGTAGCTGCCCCATTTTCGTTGTGTCCAAGACGCCAAAAGGCAATACAAACCTGCCAGGTTACTGCAGTTTGGGGACACCTGCTCCGGTTATGAAACACAAGACATGGTCTGAGAAGTTCTACTAATCGGTGGAATGAGTCAAGATCGCACCGGAAGTTTTGTTGGAATTCTGTAACGTTTAGGTTGAGCGCACAATTCAATAAGAACTCCGTGGAGCGCGGTGATCTTACTCGATTGTTAAGGTACCTTGAGTTATTTATTAAGACATGGGCATTGCGTAAGTCTTCCACCATATCGTCATCCTCGTCAATGGCTATAGCCATGACCATCTGTTGCTCAAGAATGGATAGCACGAGAGGACGGTCTGATATCTTGGGCATCTTTGTGTGATATTTAATATATTTTCAGATTTTGTTGGATCATCCTTGAATGAAGCTAACCGTCATCCCTGCCCCATCTTCTTCTGTTGAGATTGTGCTCTTAATACTTTACCATTCACGTTCAAATATAAAGAAACGAATCATGTTTGATCAGGAACAGAACATTTTGATCCCCTGTTTACGAAAGAAGGCTGCATAGTAGATCAAAAGTGAGGGTTACACATTCCCAGCTGTGACTAGTTTATAAACTCACAAGATCAGTGAGAGAAAGGAAATACAAATGACAAAAGCCCTCCAAAAAGAGAGAACCTTTTGGATCCATGGTGCCCTTTTACCGCCAAAAATATGATCTTTTAATTTTTTTTTTCTTTCCATTTTTTATGCAAGCTGATAACACTCCTAGGTTCAGATTCGACTAACAGATAAAGTCCAAGAGATTGAGATAACCCAGCATTAAATAAATTTAGTACTACTTTACTTTGAGTAGTAGTACAAAACACCCAGATGCTTAAAAAATTGAAATTTGAGAACATACTTGAAAACCACCTAATTTGGATCATCCTTATTCTCTTCTTCAGCAGCAAATTAATTCTCATTAAAATCTCCCTTCTCTTCCTCCTTCGCAATGGGTGGTTTCTTTCTTCATTCAGCAAAAAATAAATTCTAGTTTCTTTCTTCAGCAGCAAATTACAACTGGTTTCTTTCTTTGATTTTGTTGTTCACCAAGCAAAATCCCTCAAGATCTTCTTCTGCGAATTCTGAATATGAGGTAAAGGCTCACGATTTTCTTTCTTTTAGTTTGTTTGTGTGGTTTATTTATCTGATGAGTGAAAAAGTGGAATGAAATTTTGTTTCAGTGCTTTTTTCATTTATTAGTATTTGCGTGAAAAAAGTGGAAAAGTGGATTATTCACCACCAACTTTTGGGTTTTTCAGGAATACCTCAAACCTTGGGTCCCAAATGTGGAAGTGAATTAAAAAATTAATTCACCTCTCATATCTAGATACATTTGGTGAATTAGTCCATTCCATTTTTCTAATTTTAAAACCCCTTATTATAATGAATGATTGTTGATTGCTACTTGATGAAAGAACCTAGAATAGTACTAAACCATTACATGAAAGATAAAGAGGATCTCTACCCTGGAGGGCTTCGGCCTTGACTGTTAATTATTGAATCTACTGTCCAATGATACCTTTGTGTACCATTGTTTTGTGTTATGATCTGGGGAGCTCATTCATGGTTAGTAAGTCATATGGTTGGTCCATATTAGAATATGACATTAAAGATAGTTGTCGTAGAAATTGTAGAAATTGGGTGGAGGCCTTGAAAAGAAGTCTCGGTCTTATGTGTATTTAAGGGAGGACATGTACCTAAATATTTATCACTGAAGCAAGGAGTAAAATCATTGAAGAAAGACAATGAATGAAGAATGGCAAAACAAGATTCGAGACTGATGGATAAGTTAAGTGATGTATAAGAATATTACTATTATGGATGGTTGTCAAATTGTAATAATGGTCAATTCTACTTGTAAGTATTGACGATGAATGATTACTGAACGTAGTACGAATGATAGACTTATAATAATAATAATGCTCGCACATTGGAAAATTACTGGAGTAATTACTGTTTAACTGCTTTAATATTAATAATGGACTCATAAATGGATTAAGACTGGGTGATACAACTGCGAAGCTTAAATGACACTACTGACATCAATAATAAAGGAACACTTGGTAACATGTCCTGAGGCAATATCATTTAGGAAACATACTGACATTGCACACAACCACTGAGAATATCTCGGGATAGCAAACATGAGAAGAATAACTATAGAATATGGGGACTAGAACACGTACAATATAATAACTGAATCATCGCCATGTTTCATAACAAAAATATTGTCGGAAGTCAAATGACTGGAAGTTTGGAGAAGTAACACTGAAAGACTAAACGCTGAACTGGGATCACACTGTAAGCTAGAATTACAACGAGAAGCATCCCCAAAAGGTGGAACTAAGAACTGAGATTATGCTAACTTTCCGAGTCAGGGTCAACCCTTTTTCCTGACAGGGGCCGCCACCTCGCTGTAAGTCTCTTGAACCCTTCTCTTTTTCATTACTTGCTTTGCAAGTTACTTATAATTGAATTCTTACTTGCTTAAATATATTCTCATACCGTCATATAAAACTTGCAAGGAATCTGGCTATGATCATGAACTGGAGAGAAGGTCGGAATGAACACCTGCGACTGTGCAATTGAAGGACTATAACAGAGAAAGATTTGGAAGACCTCGACACTATTTACTTATATTTCTGTATTTCTTTTTTTTTATTTTCTTTTTTTTTTTTACTTTGAAGGTAAACACACTCTGAACCTCAGGTAGTGTCTGGATTGCTTAGTTCTTTCGTGAACTTTGTTTTTAAAACTTTTTAATTGGTTTTACGAAAGATCTTGAGAGTTTTGAAATGTCATTTACTGGAGTTGTCCGTCTGCTCTAGCAGGAAGCTTGAACAACGGGTTCACAACAAAAATCCCAGCTTCCATCAAAGATGTACAAAGGTTTCTCAGGCAAATTACAGCACTAAGCAGATTCATATCAAGGTACGGGGATAAGTGCAGATCATTTTTCAAGTTACTCGTTAAAGAAGGAGCCGAATCTAGAAGAATTGGTGTGAGAAAGGATGGAAAAATGATGAAGGAGTAAAAGGCAGTCGAAAGAGCCAATTTTGCATGGAGCCCCGAATGTCAGAAAGCATTGGAAGACATAAAAACATACTTGGAAGAAATGTCAATCCTAAGACAACCTACCGAGGGCAAGCCGTTGATAATATATATACTTGTCGGGGAGAAAGCAGTAAGCTCGGTCCTGGTTCAGGAGAATGAAAAAGGATAGCAATGGTCAGTAAATTACGTAAGCAAATTCTTGCATGGAGCTGAAGTCAGGTACCCGTTACTATAAAAAGTAATATATGCCCTTGTCCTCTCAGCCCGAAGGTTAAAGCCCTATTTCCTCGGATACACTATTTCGGTCTGAACCAATCTACCCAAAAAAGATATCCTGAGAAAAGTAGATCATTTTAGGAGGTTGGCCAAATGGTGCATCGAGCTATCAAAATACGAAATTGTGTACGATCGAAGAAAAATCATCAAGGTCCAGGCACCGGATAATTTTATAGCCAAACTACCATTCGAAACGGATGAACAAACTCTAGAAGCCACGAACAATCTAGTCTAGACTTTACATGTTGATGGTACTTCTAGGGCAGATAAGCAGGGTGCTGGCCTAGTACTCAAAGGGTCCGAAGGGATGAAAGTTACCCGATCCATCAAATTCATTTTCCTAGTTACAAATAATTTGGCCGAAAAGAACAGACATTCGATCTCTCATAGCATACAGCGATTCGAATCTATTGGTTTAGCAAATGAATGCAGAGTATGAAGTCAGAGAGCAGAACTTAAGAAATATGTTGACGCAGCCAAAAAGCTAACAGTAGAATTTGAGCACCTACGCATAGAAAAGATTCCTCAGGCGATGAACGCCGAAGAAGACTCATTGTCCAAATCCGAGCAATATGATGAAGAAAGAAGCCAATCAAATATAAACTCAATTCGAGTTCTAAACATCACCTTGCGGTGGTGTTTACCATATTGAAAATTCTTGATCGAAGGCATATTACCTGAGGAAATGAAAAAGGCAACGAGAATACGAAGGCGATCAGGAAAGTTTGTAGTCATCGGGGATAGTTTGTATAGGATAGACTTTGCCCCCCCTGCAGAAATGCATCATGGAGGAAGACACTGAGGAGATTCTAACTGAAGTTCACGAAGGAACATGTGGATCGCATATCAAAGCAGATGCATTGCCTGAAGTTAGTGTAAGACAAAGATACTTTTGGCCAGACATGAAAGAGCAAGCTAGAAGACTAGTAAACAAGTGTCGGAGATGTCAAGAACATGTCCATATCCAAAGATTACCATCCGAGCTCCTCTGTTCAGTAGATTACCTGATCCCATTCGCAGTATAGGGAATCGACCTCATTGGAATATTAACTATGGCAACCGGAGCCTTGAAGTACTGCTTGGTCACCGTCGATTATTTTACAAAATGGATAGAAGCTGAACCTTTAGCCAGTATTACATCCGAAAACATACGCAAGTTCGTATGGAAAAATATCATTTCCAGGTTCGGGTGCATGAAGGTTATCATTGCAGACAATAGATCTCAGTTCACTGACTCCGGGGTCCAAGACTTTGCAGAAGAATTCTTCATTAAGTTACACTTCACACCAGTAGCACACCCACAAAGTAACGGGAAAGTCAAAGTGTTAAACCAAACAATTAAAGAAGGTTTGAAGAAATGATTGGCAAAGTCTAAGGGAAAATGGCCCGGTGAACTCCCACATGTCCTCTAGAGCTACGAGACCACCTCCAGGAGGGTGACTGGGGAAACCCCCTTTTCACTAACATACAGAACTGAAGCATTGATTCTGAGAGAAGTAACTTATCCATCCCTTCGTGCCCAAGCATTCGAAGAAGTTGAAAATGAAAAAGGGTTAATGACTAACCTGGATTTTCTCGAGGGAAAGAGAGAGCAAGTTGAATTCAGAAGAAAAGTCTTTCAAGAAAGAACGGCCAAATCCATCAATGCCGAAGTAAGGTGAAAATAAATAGCCATTGGAGACTTGGTCCTAAAGAAAACAAAGTTAGGTTCAAGAAAATCCAAAGAAGGAGTGTTTGTGGAAACATGAGAAGGACCATTTGAAGTAATTCATGAGGATTGAAAAGGAGTATATAGACTTAAGGATGAAGAAGGGAGAGAGCTCGAACGTTCCTACCATTCCGAAGCTCTCAAGAAATTTTACGTTTAAGTGGAAAATGTTTCAAAAGATCAAATAAAATCAAAGGAGAGAATGTAGGCTTATGCCGAACCTCGATAAAAACCAATTGCACAAATAGTATTTCCATTAACTAAAGCCCGAAGGGTAGTAGCAAAAGAACGAAGCCTGAAGGCAATTACAAGTGCTTGAAACTAAAATATACAAATTCGTAAGAGTCAAAAGGGTTTGCTGCATGAGGATCCTCTAGAGGAAAGAGAGAAGGATTAGGCAGTTCAGGCTCTGATGGCATCGGGGGCTACTGGAACTCTAGACCAAACCAAGTAGGGTCTAGAATGTATTGTTCCTTGGCATTAAGGCCTGAGAGATTGACTTCTGGATTTAGATTTACTATCTAATTTCAAGCAAGGCAGAAGCCTTCATGGAATTTCCCGACCGCCTGCACAGCCACCTCCCTCATCTTCCACCCGAACCCACCAATCTTCTTGATGACAGTCTTCAAGGTGGCTTCAAGATCATCAATCTTCACCTGAAGCTTGTCTTTATCAATCTAGGAAAAATTCTTCAGGTTGGTGAAGTCGATGTCATAATCAGTAATCTTCTTCTGGAAAAGCTCATTCTCAGCCTTAAGTTTGAAGACCTCATCCTCAGCAGCCTTCTACCTACCCACTCGGGCCACCATAACCTTGGATAAAGCTTCCTCAGCTTTCGCAAAGGCCTCATTCTCAGCCTCCGTACCCCCAACCAGTTGAAGCTTCGCCCGAACTTCATCCGCAGGGAGCTCAAACGCTTCCTCCAAGCTTTCCCGATGCCCCAGGACTCGCTCATAAAGATTGATCATTTGGATCATCTTTGCTATCATAGACAAAG
Organism: Daphne laureola; assembly: GCA_038382905.1. Lineage (NCBI taxonomy): Eukaryota > Viridiplantae > Streptophyta > Magnoliopsida > Malvales > Thymelaeaceae > Daphne > Daphne laureola. The sequence continues at coordinate 7,916 of JBBYHH010504961.1, forward strand.
CCTAGGTAGCCCTGAGTTTGGCTTGTGACCAGAGGGAACTGGTAGCCCTAACCAGCTAGGCTATATATCCGGCCACACAATTCGACTACAATCAAAGGCAAGTCAACACAAAGTGTAAAAAAAAAAAATCTGAACAGCAAGATCAAGGAAATACCTGAGCCATCTGAACAGAAAGCCTGGAAACCACAACATCCAGGTCCGGTAGGAGGTTCTGGAGATCATCCATGGTCTGGGAAGTGGTAGCCCATTTCCACAGCTCTGGTGCCATAAACTTGGCATCTTCTTCATCGAAAAGGCTTTGATCCTCATGGATGAGCCACTCTGGCTCCTGAAGGATCAGATCTGATTCCAGCTGATGGAGCTTGGCATCCCTCTACTGATGCCTTTGTTCCTGGGCCTCCCTCCAGTATGGACCTAGAGTGCAAAAGTGACATCGGGACAATTTGTGAAGAGGATCGTCTCCAAACATGCGGCTTAAATTATAGAAAATTGGCCAGAAAGGAAGATGTTTTAACTTAACTAGTGCACGACACTTACCTAACATGAACTTCATCGGGAAAACATGTTCAGATGCTTCTTTGACTGGGACAAACCTTTTATACTTCCTCCGGAAAATTTGCCTTCTCTTGGCATTAGGGGACTCAATGGAATCATAAATGTAATCCATGTTGACATCTGCAGGGATCTGGAGTAGATCAGATGGATACTGAGGCTGATGACCTTCATTCCCAGTGGCATCAGGATTTGAGGAGCGAGCGGCCTTAGATAAAACATCTGGCTTATCCTCTGTAGTAGTAGCCACGGGCGCCGAGGCACCAACACCTTTCTTCCTCTTATGGGCCTTCTTCGGGGTTGGCTTAGGTTCCTTAGTTGGATCCAGAGCAGGGGCATCCTTGGAAATACTCTGAAAGAGGTCCTCGAAGTTGTAATCATCATAGTTAGGAAAACTCATCTATGCGAAAAAAGACAAGACAATTAGAGTTAATACTAAACAGAACAAAGGACAAAAGGGAGAAAAGAAACTTTTGAAAAAAGCCTAATGAGATATCTCCCGTCGAAGATGTCGAACCAAGGCTAAGTCCCGAGCTGTAAGAGGAGAAGGTCGAACCCTAAGAGGATCGAGGTCACCCTTTATGAAGCCAAGGTATGATAGAAGACCTTGGGTAACCAGACGCCATTGAAGGGGCACTAGGAATAATTATCTTGGATCATCATCGAACTAGTTCACCAGTTGACGGAGCTTATTGTGGAAAGAAGTATAATTCTCCTTCCAGATAGGGTCACCAATGAGTCGGCTGGGAACCTTGACATCAATAAGATCCCCAACCTTCTAAGCCATCTAGAGCTTCCATGCAGGATCACGTTGAATGAAGAACTCTTTATGCCACTCTTTGCGGCTAGTTGGGCACTTCTAGGTGAAGTTGTACTTTTTTGTAGACGTCCCTTAGGGTCCGAAGTAATAAAAGCAACTCCGGGCCTTGGTCATTACCTTATAGTATTGGAGGAATGTCTGGAGAAAGGGGGAGACGCTGAATGCACCACAAAGGGTTAAGAAGGCATTTATGTGACTATAGGTAGTCGGGTTAAATTGGTTAACGGCTACCCCCTGGGCTTTAGCCAAATGCCGAAGGAAATGAGAAGGAGGAAACCAGAGACCATATTCCAATTGGGCTTTGAATATAACCATCCACCCAACCCCGGGCTCGTAGACCTTACACTTATTAGTGGGAACCCGGGTTTGGATAGACCGAGGGAGAAAAAACGTAGTTTGCCATTCTCGAATCAACTCAGGAGTAGATTTACTTGTGAAATGTTCAACATCGGACCAATAGCCTTACGAGCATATTACCCTTAACCTCTAAGAGGCATGGGTCTGAAGGTTGAACAGTTAAGCGAGAAGGAAAAATAGGAGCCATTTATTTACCTTTAATCACCGATCTGAAAAAGCTGATTCGGGCAGACGAACCGAACGAAACGGAACTCCGAGCGGCCTGATCAACCACCACTTCATGTCGACGGTAAAAACCAACCTCCACCAGAAGATCTTCAGAAGAACCGAAAGCATCATCCAACCTCTTCATAAACTCCGATAGACTAGTCTCACCGCTACGACCACCGCCTCGCCGCCGCCCCCTGAAGAAACTCACCACCTGATTAAGAGTAGGACGATCCGTTATTAGAAACCTTGGACAACACAAGTAAAAGAAAGAGAGCAAGAATGGGAAGTGAGGATTTCACTCAACTTCTCAACTATTTAAGGAGAGTCCGGGAATACGAAATGTCGCTAGAAGATTGATCTACACTGTTGATTGAAAAAGGAATACCGAGATTCGCGCCAACATTAAATCACCATCACTAGGAGGAAAACATCCAGGAACAAAGGGAGGCCATCCAAAAGGCCCAAATTCTCAAATGGTCGGACGTATCAGTGTCTGGGAGCAAAAAGAGGCCATTCAAAAGGCCCCAATTCTCAAATGGTCGGACACATCAGCCTCTGGGAGCAAAGAGAGGGCATTTAAAAGGTCCCAATTCTCAAATGGCCAGCCACATCAGCGTCCGGGAGCAAAGGGAGGCCATTCAAAAGGCCCCAATTCTCAAATGGCCGGCCGCATCAGCGTCTGGGAGCAAAGGGAGGCCATCCAAAAGGCCTCAATTCTCAAAGGGGTGGATGCATCAACATCCGGGAACAAATAGAGGCTATTCAAAAGGCCACAATTCTTAGATGGCCGGATACATCAGAATCCAGGAACAAAGGGAGGCCATTCAAAAGTCCCAAAATCTCAAATCGCTGGATGCATCAGTCTCCGGGATCAAAGGGAGGCCATTCAAAACGCCTCAACTCTCAAGCCAACAGGCCACACCAAAGATCCCTCATGAAATACAATCTGGAGTCGTTCCAGTCCGCCAGATCATTGTTCGAGGGGCCAATCAGACCCAAAAAATCCCACAGAGACGCTTAAGTCAGTAACCCAGAAAAGGGGGCCCATTAAAAATGATCGAAGACATCATACTTGAACGAACAAGCATACAAATTGAGGTCATGATGTGGGACAAAATGAATGAATGATATGAAGTGTTTTATGTTATGATTATGTATGCATGTATATATGTTGTCCCACTCACATTGTCTTTGCAGGTGTCAAAGCTAGAAGAAACCCTTATTTCTACCTGCACCC